>BMAO01023924.1:0-78033 GCA_019973975.1 Trichonephila clavata | reverse complement strand
AAAAAGAAAACATAGGGTTACAAGACCTCATAAGTATACCTCACATCAGTCACAGAGCATCTTTCAAAGTCTTTGAGAGGTGTACTGCTATCCAACATCATACCTGCCCAGACCATCAAACCTCGGTAACGGTTATACATTTACGTAGAACCTTAGAGAAATCTCTATCATCCTCTCATCATAATAAGTAGAAAAAATAAGAATAATTTGCTGAAGTGTTACATAAGAATATAAAGCAGTCCACAATGAGTGCAGCGCAACAACGCTGGTGGAGGGGTGAATGGGAAACCACTCATATAGCTGATTTAGTTAATGAAGTCACATCTCTGACAACCACGCCCGTCAATCAACCGGCTGCCGTATCTCCACGGAACGAGGGCAGAAAGGGGAGGAATTTTTTTAATATCACAGATTAAAGAGAATATTATTTTTAAGTCCCTTACTCATTACTTCTTAAATATCTGCGTGTGGTTAATGTGAAAGGAGATTTTAAATAACCAATTGGAAAAAAGTAAGAAAAGGTGAAGTTTAAAATAGGATCAAGTTGTTACACTAACCGCATGCAAAAGCTTTCATGGAGGGGGGGGGTTAATAATTAGAGTGAATGAAGTCTTGCAAAAGAAAACAAGTGATAAATAATTTAATTTGTATCAAGACATTTTCATCCTTTTCTTGAAACCTCTGCCATAATTGTAGATTTCGAGGACATTGGAGGGTAGGTAGGAAGTCCCTGATTCTCTCCATGTGAACATACGGCGATAATCTGTGTTTATACTGAAACGGGACTCATCGGTGAACAAAACTGTCCATACTCTATTCTCTATGCTCTTTGCACCATGCTAAACGGATTCGTCTGTTCGTAGACTTGAGCGGTACGCAAACAGCAGGTCTTCTGGGAAACAACGCTCTCTTATGAAGTCTTTTTGAAACAGTCACCCTTGATACACGGATTCCAGTGGCTATATACAAGTAACGAGAGAGCTGAGAAGGTGTAGCCCCTCTGTTACGCCTGGCTATAATCGACAAATGGCGATCTTCTCTGACCGTCGGGGCTCTTGGATGACCTTGCCCAGGTTGAAACCATTTCCGTAAGTTACACACTACCCTGGGCGTTAAATTAAAATCTCTACAAATTCGAACTTGATATTGGCCTGCTTCTAGCCTCCTCACTATTCTTCACCTCAATCTATCGTCTTGGTGCTTTTGGTTACTCATTTTTACTGTTGCGATTCAAATTGCATCAGATTTCTTCAAAATAACATCAAGAAATTAGTCGAGGTGTGCTGCCTAACAAAACACGTCTGAACTTAACGCGCTCATAAAGCCTGTTTTTCTGCTGGTTCCACCTACACACTCGTGTACGCTTACGTATTTGCCGTACAGGATTAACATTTTTATCTGGAAGCAGTAGTTTTTCTTTCAGTTCAGATCTTTTCATGCAATTCGATAAAATATGCAAATTATTTAAATTTATTTCATCATTTGGGTGAAGTTACTGTCTCCAACTAAATAAAAGAAAAACACTAATAGCATATAAAACAACTTTAAAATTTAAAGAGACACAAACCGGTCACACCAGAAAATCAAAAGATTAAATAAAGAAAAAGTAACGTAAATATTAAATGCAATTGTATATATGAAAATGGTTTTTAAAAGAACACAAAAAAAAAACCCAATTACACAAGCATTTTGTTTTGCAAGCTTGGAACAGACCAGATAAATACAGCAAAATGCACACAAACACATTTTTCAATGCTTGCCTTACAAACTGAACATAAAAATTTGTTTAGAATACACTGAGCCTATATCTCTTTCATACTGGAATACCTAATGAAGCAGCACTTCAGAAAGCAAACATCACAAAATCATTCCAATTTTATGAAAGTATCTATTATTGCTGCAGCCAAAATCTCATTATTCCGATATAAAATCTGAAAATTAGAGCAAATTCACAAAGAAGACAGAATTGACACTCATTACAGTACTGTCAGCTTTTACAAACATAAAAGAAAAAATGATGTATAAATATGCCGCAGCATTAAATATACCATAAAGACTAGGATGATAATACAAAAAATATAATTTTAAAATTGATAAAAGGGTATCTACTGCTACCATTTGTTTATTTTCAGCAGTCACACAAAGTAGTTACAAAATATCCGATAAGGTATAAATATAATATAACTATAATAAAAAGGATTCATTTCCTATTTTGGAAGATTTATGTTTGTACAAAATGATAAAATGAAAAGAAAAAGTAAAACTAAATGGCAAAAAACTATGCGTGTTCAAATTTAAAGCAGAATTCTAAATTTATGTACAAATCTTGATAGTTATGAACACTAAGTAAATATATCAACACAGAAGACAAAATGACAAGATTGTCATCCTACAAAATAACTTTGTTTAAACTTCAAAACCAATCTGAAGAATGTTAAAAGGTGAATTTTAAATGAATATTGTGAGCAATTGCATTGTAAATTTTAGGAGTTATATATATATGCATATATATCACAGGTGACTTCATGCATGAGTGTAAATATAATTCTTTCACATATCTGCTACGACGAAGTGTAAGACAACGCTACACTAAAAGGATTACATGATGTATATACTTTCATCTAAGGCTGTAGACTGGTACAAAAGGCAGCTTATTCCACTCATACATAGCTGCTATGGGTAATTCCTAAACAGAATTAACTACAAAATGCTATACTTAACATTTTATGAGATCATCTATTACATGGCAAACTTAGGATCTAAACATGTCTAAATATCAATGCGATTGGAATATTTGACAGTTAAGTTATGGCTTTTATAAATCCTATGATCCAGTAACTACAACCTGGTCTGAAAAGAAATGGAGTCTAAAGGTTCTTAATAAGTAATACTACATAAGCAACAGCTATAACTAGTCTATAAATAGAAGAGGCATTTTTGCATAATGTGTAATGTATTTAAAACTAAAACATGATGTTTATTTTTGGATAACAAAACCACATAACGTTCGGGTGTTATCTTACGCCCACAGCATCCACTAACTTTAACATAAGGACACTCGAATTCTGATAACAAAGTACCTTGTCTTGAAAACACAGTCATATCCATGACTATCTCCAACCAAAACATCACCTACATCACTAACATCAATTCCATTTGGAAAATTAGGGACATTTTCATAGCCGATTCTACTTAGAAAGTTTCCTTTTTCTGAAAATTCTATAACACAATGGCTTTTAAAGTCACACATGTAAAATCCTTTACCACAAACAGCTGTATCAGATGGCTCTCTCATATATTCACTACAATCAAACTAATATAAAATATCTCCAGCTAAGATATAATACATTCTGTAGGAGAGCCTCACTACCCACAGCAGCAAAGGTGCCTCCACTAGTTATTGCTAATCCAGCATTGTGCATGATACAAAGGAGTCGTCACAGAATTATATGGAATCAAAAGAAATCCAAGTGTCAAAATCTAGTTCTTGTTGCATTTCATGAGACTAGTTATTTGTAAATTCAAGACTGGTACAAAAAAACGATGGCAATAATATTAATAATTTTTTATTTACATAAAAAACTTTAAAAATAAATAAAGGTACTACTTTTTTTAGTACGTGTGTGATATTACTGTAGAATTTATCAAAGAAAAAGTGATTGCAATTGCTATAGTAAAGAAAATCTTAACAAAAAAATAACAAGACGCGTTTCTAATTAAAAAGGAATGTAATATGCATTAACCTTGCTTTCTAAGCAAAATTACTTTTTAATTAAATTGGAATGAATGGTAACATATACGTAGAATAAAAGATTTATAAGTTGGTAAAAAACTTGTCTGCATTTACAATCTTATTGCATTTAATTTTAACATAATTATTTTTGGTACCTGTCCATTTCACCGGCACAAATCTCGTCAGGGCCGCCCATCCGGTATAGTGGTCAGTGAAGCTGACTGCGGTGCCGTAGGGACTGGGTTCGAATCCCGGAGAAGGCATGGATGTTTGTGTTGTAATCCTTTCTTCTGTCTGTGTTGTATGCACCCGTGTTATACATTGCGTGGTGCACGGGGTTTATAACTGTTAAACAAAAACAAAAAATCTCGTCAGGTTGGCGTTATTGACGACAACACACAATATTCACATTACAAATGTAATCATGTATCAGTTCTCATTGGATTTTCATCCCTTTTTGATGTATTATGAAAAAGTCGATACTGATAAGAAGAAACTGCCACTTGTTTTGAAAATGTGAAAAATATTTGTTTGTATCATTTTTGGTGCCTGCGCCGGTGAATTGGAAAAGTACTTTACTTTTGAGTTGGTGATAATTTAAGATGAATTGTGCTTTTAAAGTTAGTTATAATACATGTTAAAATGAATATTATATTTCAGTTATATTTTTAACTTACAAAAGTTAATTTTTTTTCGGTTTTTAATTTTGTTGATGAATTAATTATGTATCAAAAAAAGCAAAGATTATTTTAGTAATCAGCATACACTTTCGAAACTTTTTGTGGTTGTTTTGTATCAAATTTTTGATAATTCTGTGTATGAAATAAAAGTTCAGATAAACAATTAAAATATTAAAAAAGTCCATGAAGTTGGATACAGCTGCTTGTTTACCTTTTTACAGCGTCTGAAAAAGAAAATTTAAAAATATAAGTCAAAATATTAATCTCTTTTATCCAATTCCACTCACAGAGCCATTAGAAATAAATACATCTAAGAACATTAGGAAAAAAAATATTAAATGTAGCAAAATATGTAAAAAAGTAAAATTTTAAAATATTTAAAAAACATTTGAAGTTTTAAAACATTTTTAAAATATTGGAAGTCTTAGGGGACTGTAGGTGAGTAAGTATTTAAAAGCAATGTGATTTTTTTCCCTAAAGTTTTTATTTTATGTGTATTCAATTATAGTATGTATGAACTTTTTCTTGTAAATATATAAATAAATAAAAAGTCACAGAGTACCGTGTCCCCTTAATAAGTACAGGGAAATTGTTTTAATATATATTTAACATTAGTTTTATAACAGCGCATTACTTGAAAAAATTTACTTCATCTTCAAATCTTTTCTCATATCAAAAGCTTTTCTCATCAATCTGTAGAACTTTCTTATTTCTGTTTCTAGAAATAGTTTACTTTTATATCCATGTGCTGATCCTAATCTTATTATTTTATCTTTATTATTCTTATTTCTGAACTCCTCCTATCTTATTCTTACAGTTTTCTTATAAAAACACCTTCAATATTCATTCATCTGTTACTCTTTGTTAGCTTCTATCGCTAATTCCTCAAATGTTTTTTTCATGTACTGTTTGTTTTCTTCCTTCCCATAGTAGCTTAAATCTTTTTTTACTTACCACTAATCATACTCCCGAATTTCATTTTTCTTCCAGCTTTTATCTCTTACTCAAATGTTAGCTTTTAACTATGTTGCTTTTCTAATATTTAGTTTAATTTCTTATCTTATTCATACCTCTTATTTTTGAGCTCAATCCTTATTATTCTTCTTTGTTGTTCCTATGCCAAGTTTTATCTTTAACGAACCTTATCTTTCCTATAGATACTTGCAATAGTTATGATCAACTTCTAAGAAATATTTCATAAGCTCAGTAATTATCAGGAAATAATAAAGGATAGATGACAACTTTTTTTCTTTATTCATCGGTTCTCCTATACGAATGTATCAAAAACTATATATTTCCTGCTAAGACTTGCAGATTTAAATCAGAATAGCTCATAAGTAATTTTTTTACGCTGGTGTAAGTAACATGGTTAGGTCTATAGTGATGTCCTCTGATAGAACACGTTATGCATAAAAGTTTGTTTACGAACGTGATTGGTACGGCTCAGGCAGAAGGCACAAAAACAGACTACAGCTTCATATCTTTGAGCGAGGAAACGTTACATTGCAACAGTATTGCAGATAGGTTATTCTGGATCATGTTCGTATTTTAGGGGTGTTGTAGGTCCAGACTTTCTGTTTATGGAGAATAATACGCCACACAAAGGCGATATGGTATACAAGACACTGCAAAGAGAGAATATTCTCCATATGGAATGGCCTGCTTACTCTCCAGACCTAAAACCTATTGAAGATGCCTGACATGCAGACGTGTTGTACACAAAAACCATCTTTCCCCGTTCAGTGCAAGAGCTCAAACTGGCCTTGAGAGAGGAGAGGGGCAATACTCCTCAAGGAACTCCTCGATAGTTTATTAAAGAGCATAGGGAATAGATGCAAAATGTGCACTAGTGTCCATGCTCTAAGGCACTCATGCCTGCATCATTCTGACCTGAAGATCGATTTTATGTGACTGTTTGGAAATCATCCAAGGAGCATCTTTTTCGTTTTTAAGTTTTTAAATCTTCGACGTGACGATATCTGTACCATTTTGCACCATAATAAATGCGCCTCGTTCCTATACAATATGTACTTGTTTCATTTCTTCAATAATTATCTTTTCTTAGTTATTACGAAAAACGTAACTATTTCTTATCAATTGTTAAGCAATGTACTTGTTTGGCTTCTTTCGCAACATAATATATCTGATTCACTATTACATCCCACAATCACTCTCTCATTCGCCTTACGATCACTATCGTATCGTGATACTTTCTTACTAGAGATATCTTTAAATAGAAATCTCAATCACGGTTCCTTTACAAGGCGAAGCTCTCAAATGAAGCAATCAATAAATTAAATTTTCCTATAGGTTAAGTCAAAATGCGGGAGATCCGCTTCGCTTTCTTATGACAAAACGATAACCGTCAACATTAATAGACCTTGCTTTTTGATAAATTAACTGTAACTTACACTATATAAAAATGAATTTTGATCCTGAAAATCAATCGATTGATATGCAAGTATTAATGAATTTATAGTTTTTGTTAATAAATATTAACACATAAACAAAAAATACTTCAAGGAAGACAATGAGTATTCTCATCACCTTACGTATTTTTATACAATAAATAAAGCGCCAATATCTCATCCTTTTTCTGCAAATGATACTGCAGCGAAACGAAGATCACGGAATTATACCAAAACATGGCATACATGTTGTTTTCTCCACAACCACACTTACCTTGTGGTTGTAACGGATCCTATTTATGCTTCTACTTATCATCTTCGGTAAAATACCCTTTTAACTGTGATTTTAGTTGAAAACCACTTTCTGTAGAGACGACTTGGCTTAATGTAAATTTAAACTCCTATTTGAGTGCTAGTCATGGAGTAGGCGGGATGATGGTTGAAAATTGAGTCTAAGAGGGAAGCATAGTATTAGTGACCAGTGGTTGCACCTAGGATTATTAATTACAGAAGGAAGGAGTAAACGAAAAGGTAGTCGGCCACCCTACGGCTTATAGTAAAGCAAGTGTTGAAGCAATAGTGCCCAGGAGATTACATAAGTGCCTTTATTTATGATACGGTTAGGTTATTAAGTATGATTGCTCCAAGGGCTTAGTTATTATAGAGCATTCTCAGGTTTCTTATTAAGTCTAATAACTGAAAAAGGAAATAAAATTGTTTAAATTGAGAAATGTCTGATTCTTACTTGAAACCCACATCCAAGGTCGAAGAACCGCGACGTGGGTAAATTAAGGTTTACATACAAAGTTGACTTCCCAAACGGAACTTGAAAAATATGACTTCGGCAGCCCTTGAAGATAAAACCAGGCCTAAAAAAATATAACATAGCTAAGGAATAATCGACAAATCTCAAGGACCGATCCTTCTAGAAATTACCATGAGGCTTTGAAAAATACTTTTGAAACAAATGAACTGACAGTTCAGAAGAGAGTTGAACAGTATGCGTTGACCGTGGTAAGACAGATATTTTATCTGTCTGAACTCTTACTGAGCGTTTCTGTGGAGCAGTCTCAAACTTGTGTAAATATTTTGTAATAATACTCCTGTGCGTGTGTATACGTCATTTTGTCTCAGAGTAGTTATTTGTTCAGCCATTGATAAAACTGTTATTATTCAGACAATTGGAGCTCCTTTTCTTTTGTGTACATTTGCAAAAGTACGATGAGGTTCCATAGCAAAAGTTGAAAATTTAATTAGACTTGTTTTTAATCAGTTACCAAATGAATATTATAGCAAATTATTGACACATTTTAAACAAAGTAGTATCTTACACTATTAAAATTCGAAGGTAAACAATCGTATCTATGTATGTGCGTCTATCTTCTCACGAACAGCACCACGCAGAAAGTCGCGGAAGGTGCCAAAAGATCGGGAATTTTCCGGGAAAGCCGTATTGCCTATTTATATTCCGATATTGTAATTAGTTAAAAAGATATTAATTAAAAACCTTAAAAACCTAATTGTTTTACTCCTGCCGGTTGTTTACTTGGCGGAACTTCCCTTCCGTTTCGTCCGAGCGGTAATCTTACGTTTTCTACCATATTAAAATTGTCATCTAATTTTCGGTGTCGAAATGAGACAAAAAATAATTACAGAATCGGAAAGATCATTTATTTCGCCACGACACGGTATAATGTTTTTTGTAAAATAACGATATTTTCTATTTTTTTCGAATTTTTTAAAATAGTGTTAAAACTGATGCGTTTTTATGAAAATTATTTCTAAATCGTTGGGTATGAATTACTTTTCGTGTTATTAAATTGATATTCTACACTAATTAACCTCAAGCCTTTCTCTTTTAGATCCATTCATTTAAAAAATAAAATTCCCAAAACTTTTTTTTGAAAGAATTTTTAAAAAGTAGTCTTAATTTTTACTTCACATTGAATAACTTCGTCATTTATGAAGATAATCTCACAAAACCTTTTTTCCGTGTGTACAGTAATATTATCCGTAACATATACGAAAATTGAAAATATTGCTTCAAAATTACGGATTTTAAAAAAAAATTGTGATTTTCGTAAACTTATGTTTTTTTTTGAGAAATAAATTAAAAAGTAGTAATTTGTACAATTTTTATTTCAAAGTACGTTATTTTTGCAAATAGTTGGTGATGTTGGAGAGCATTAACGTAAAAATTATGCCCTTAAAATGAAGGTAATGATCTTTAAAATAATTTAAAATACGCGATTTTACATTTAGCCAAACATTGGCGTCGAAATTTAGCTTTGCGCCAAAGACAGTTGACCTGTTTCCCCTTCCACCTAATCTAACTCAAGGGTTACACTAAAAAAATTCTGCCTTAAACAGGGGGAAATCAGTAACTTTGGTGATTAAAAAAAAATGCGAGTGAAAAAATTACTTTTTGTCCTCCCATTCATTATTATTGCCTATTTTCATTTTTCGCTACGGGTCCCGGTAGCACAGTCGGTAGGCGCGCTTTGCTTCATTTACACCGTAAAGCAGATCGTGTCTTTGCGAGTTCAAATCGGTGGGATCTCTTTTTTTTTTAATTTCTGCTAATTTTTCCCACGTAAATTAATTTTACTGATAAATAATTATTTTAACATGATCCTCTGTTATTTTAATGTACTTTTCATTTTTTTTTTGCTTTCAAAAAGGTTTTTTTCTGATTTTTAATCATTCAAAGTAATTTCTATCTTTTTCAACAATTCGATTTTGTTCATTTCTGCTTATTTTTCCCACCCGTAAATTAATTCTCTCTTCTTCAATGATTGAATTCACTTGCTGCATCCCCACTGATCTGAAATTTACTTCATTTTCAGTGCTGCCATTATGTAAGCAAATGGTATGTCACAATTAATTGCTAAATGAGCATTTTTAATCCATTTTATTAAAAATAATTAATGAGTTAGTTTTGTATAATATAATTTTTTTCGCAGATACGTGTTTAAATAATTTTAACACAGAGTGGAATGAAAAACTATAAAATTAAAACTAAAAAAATTAAATGTTTTTTTCAAATAGTATTATTTTCTTTTTTGAATGTTTTTTCAGTGAATATTAGCATATAACTAGGTTTTCCCCCAAAAGTGGATTTTTAACACATATATATGTTTAATCAAACATCCAAACGTTTCAAGAGCTATCTGTAGAATTTTTTTATTAGTATTTATTGATAATGGATTTAAATTAATATATTTTTTTTAAAATTAAAATGCATTCAATGCATTTCTGAGATTCATTTAAAATATTTATCAGTATCGAAATTTTTGTTCTCTTTCATAAAACTTATAGTTTACTTTAAAATAATGCGTAATTGCATAAAACTTTTTTCCCCCCGTGTCGAATATTTCAAAAAATTCTCACAATTTTACTTCAAGAATTAAAATAGTAGTGAAATTTTTTAATTTGAAAAATTTATACTTTCTGTTCTTTTTTCAGCATACAACTATTTTTAAAAATGCTACAGTTTCGTTTCCGGGAAAAAACTAAAAAAATTAAATGTTTTTATCAGATAGTATTATTTCCTTTTTGAATGATTTTTTTCAGTGAATGTGTACTTATAACTAGGTTTTTAACATAGTGTTTTTCTTAGCAGTTACATATGTTTAATCAAACATCCGAACGTTTCAAGAGCTATCTGTAGAATTTTTTTTATTATTATTTATAGATAATGTGAATTTAAATTAATATATTTTTTAAAATCAAATGAATATTTCTATTACTTCCTTATTAAATTAATTATTTGTTAATAAAAGGTATATCGCCTATTATTTTGGATAAATATACGTTCCTGGAATAAATATTTGTCCTCAGTGGCAGCCTAGCGGCAGCTAGGCTTCTACTTCAGTTACACAGTATACCTAAGAAAGGGAGTAAATAAAGTGAGAAAGATAGGTTCACCTAAGCTAAAAGTAGCTTCAGCGGTCAGGAGGTGGTGGTGGGGGGGAACATAGTTTCCGTATAAACGGAAAACAGCTTTTTCGTTTCGTTCTTCAATCCGAAAAGGGGGCTTTCGTTACGTTTAACAGCATGGGGGGGGGTGGAATTCTTAGAAATCAGGTAGTATCTTCGTTGCGCTATGAGGCAAACGGTACATGAGGTGAGGCTGGTTCATGAAGTTAGATTGAGAGCTAATCGTCGGGTTGTCATGATGATGGATTGCAGAATGGAAAGTTGAGGAAATATTCGCTATTAGGGTGTGGATGGGTTCAACACAAAGTTCTTCGTGGAGAACAGATTTTGGGATGTACCTGGGAGCTCTGGCTATGACTCGAAGCGCTTTATTTTGAAGTCTTTGAATATCATTTAATTGTGTGTTACTGGCAGATCCCCAAATGGGGCATGCATACGTTAAGATGGGGCGAAGATAGGTTTTGTAAATAAATATCCGGTTATTTAAAGAGAGTTTGGATTTCCTTCCAATCAGTACGTTCTACACAGACATTTTTAAGCTAACTGTAAGTAGAGATTGATTGATTAATGAAATAATGAAAACCTGAAAATTATTTTATTATTTTCGATTCCTAAAAATTATCTATTATTAAAAAATGATGACTTTTTTTTACTCAAGCATCAAAATAGTTTTCTTTTATTGTTTAAATTTATTATTTTTTTACTAAAGCAATATTGTTTTTGATATGTCATGAATAGAAACTTGAAGATAAATCTTATATCTGAGGGAAGAGTCAGGGGGAAAATAGTTCTACACTCAAATAAGCCACTGTAACACCGTGCAGCAGAAAGAGAACTGAAACCTGTTTGACATTAGTAAGATCTGGGAGATATTTTTTTTTCGAAAAAGGGAATTGTAGTGACGTTTATATAAAGGAATCACACATACCAGGAACTTTGATAAAGGAAGGTGAATTTCTATGGCAGTATGTTATGCATTCGAAACAAATTTTAATAAAACACTCAAAATACTTAAAACAATTATTTAATAATTTCTTCTTTTATAAAGATAATTGCATGAAACATTTTTCCCGTGTGTCGAATATTTCAAAAAATCCTCACAATTTTACTTCAATATTTAAAATAGTAGTGAAATTTGAAAAATTTCCACTTTTCTGTCTTTTTTCAACATACAACTATCTTTAAAAAGGCTACATTTTCGTTTCCGGGGACTAAAAAATTGCAAAGAAAGAACTGAAAACTGAGTGAGTGATTTTTTAATTCGCACTGTTCGCCTATTCGAGGGTTATTGGCGATGGACCTCGAAATTTTAAACCATGGTCAAGTGACGAGGACGACACCTGCGCTTTCACCCATCTCTAATAATTAGAACACCACACCAACGCAAGAACAAATTTCGAAAAAGGGAGTTTTAATGACATAGTTAAAGAAATCACTCACATCGCGCACATAAGAGCTATCGGCGTGAGGGAAACACGAAATTTCCATGGGGATGAAGTTATTCACTCGGTAAAAGCCCGTGCAACGCCGGGCTAAGCGGAGAGGAAAGAAACAAAGAAATCAAAGTAATTTCGAAAAATAATATTGGAAGTGTTGAATTTGTGAAGAGAAGGGGAAATATTAAGCGACAAAGCCATGACACGCACTCACGGGTCATGCACTCACATCGTACGCGTCAAAACCATACAAAAGTTTTGGCGTCAGAAAGAAAGGAGGAAATTAACATGGGGATTAAATTATACCCTCGGTATAAACCCCTGCAACGCCGGGCCATGAAAGCTAGTTATTACTAAATATTACTTAATTTGGTTTTCTCCCGACCATTTGCTGGATATCGTCATTTGGCCAATGTCTCCCTTCCCTCCCCCTTTCTTCTTTTTTGAATGACTGGTTTGCATTCCCTCTCTGTTGTTTTCATTGCCTTGGGGTGCAAAGCTTTTGGAGAGGGGAGGTCATTGGATATGGTGCCTCCCCTTTGGCACCCCCCTGCGTCTTTTGGGACGTCTTCCAGGATCCCACTCTGCTGCCGCTCCTGAACCGACTATTATTGCTCTTTCCAAAATATAACAAAAAAAAATGGCTGGACCGCCGCTATCTTTTTCTTCCCCTTTCTCGAACTCCCTTTTAGGAGGGGTTTCCCCGCTTCTCTTATTACTTTTTTCATGTCTTTCCTGTCTCATTAGTTAGACAGCGTCGGTGTTTGTGTTGTGTTGTGTTGTGTATGTATGTGTGTGTGTGTGTGTTTTTTTTTGTATTTGCAATGTTATACAAAATTGTAAAGCTTTCCATCTGTATTTCCCCCCTTTTCTCCAGAATTTTGTGGGGAGGGTCCCTCCTTCGGGACCACTTTGTACACTTTTTTGTTTTCTTTAATAAAGTTACATCTCGGAGGGTCGATTCACAGCTCGAAACCCCTTGTGGTGGGCTTGATTCTCCCGAGTAAGTAAAGTAAAGTTATTACTAAATGTTTATAGCTACTAAATGATTTTTTTTTAAAATACTTTGAAAAATTTTAATAAAATATTACGCAAAGAATACCTAAATGAGAACGAATTACTACTAAATCTAAAATCTAAATATTTTTTTTAAAATTTTTTAATGTAGCTGTGGATTGGTTTTTTATTATTGCAGACTTCGTATATATTTTTAATACGGCACATAGGTGGAATACGAAACACCTCAAGTAATTTTGACACCCAGTTTCCTCCCCAGAGGATGACACTTGAGTTCTGACGATGCGAGATTACGAAATCATACTAGTAATTTAGTTTTGCCTAGAGTGCCCAAGCCAAACAGGCACGCAAGAGATCTTTAACATGCCGCATAATCATACGACATGAATGCTAGTGATATTTTGCATCATGAAAATCCACCGACATCCAACCGCAAACTTGGGGGTACATGACCAGCGCCAAGCCAACTACACTACCCAGCAAGCTAAATATGAAGCTGAATATATGTTTTGGTAAATTTTTCTCGCAAATTTGCATTTTCTTTCAGCTTTTCTTTGTTTTGAAAAATAAATTAAAGGTAGACTTAAATTTAAATGGTCTTTTTAAGAAATTATATATCATGAAATAATCCTTTTTAAACCGATTTTAATTGAATGTTTCAATGAAACTTATACGTTTTGCTGTATAAAATTAAATCCTATATAAATATATTTCGAAAAATTCGTAAATAAATTTTGAATGTTGGAAATAAATTCTTCATCTAAGCAAATTGTTTATCGCAAAAAATCTCAAGGGAACGAGAATAATACATTTTTTAAAGTTACAAGATAATTAAACGGATTAAAATGAAGTTTATAAAAATTTATTCCCTAATCCCCTTAATTAGTACAGTTCAATAAACTGAAAAATAACTCTAAACAAATATGGAAAAAACGAAACTGTTCCTCAAAAGAATAGAAATAAGGAGAATCCATTCAGAAAAACTATTCATTTATGTAAATGAAATAAAATTATCAGAAAATTAATTAGCCTTAAAAAGTTTATTACTAATGAACATTTAATGCCTTAATTAATGCTTGTTTATTGATGATTTCATGGTAAATAATTCACTATATTGTATACATATTGAAATAACAGTGAAGTATTGGAATATGTTTTAAAGTTTTTCTTATTTTCTCTGGGTCTGGCTCTTGAGATCTTGGATTGGAACTTTTTAACACACTAGAAATTAGATTTAAATTTCAGCGGTAAAAGGTATCATTAATAATTATATAATTTACAGGTTTAGACTCTTAGCATTTCAATAAGGTATTTAACTTAAAAAGAGTGTCAATTTTAATTAACACTAAATTTATATGCTTTTAAAGAATTGCAAAAATATCTATTATTTAAGATATACATACATAATACGATCAAAAATGTATGTTCAAATAAGCCTTGAAATAGTAAGATCGGTCGGGTAGGTCAAGCTGCTCTCTCCCTTGCAAGTATACGAGTAAAAGTAATCAGCCGAATTCGCAATTATAATTTCACAGCTACAAAATTAAATGGTAGGAAAACGCGAGTCAAATGATATTGATTGTGATTAAGTGATTGTTTGTTATCGCTCGGGAAAGTCTATATTTCTGCTACATTTGACTGGCTCGTCACCAATATGAAACGTCGCTTACAGTGGTGAAAAGACGAAGTGAGTAGTGGGGACTTGATCAATGACGTCGCGGGTTTTAAAGAGATGAATCGATATATTCTATCAGGTAATCCAGTGGCTGTGGAGATTGTTTGGCGAAAACTTAGACACCACTGTATTGTGTCACAAGTGAAATTTAGATTTGGAGACGTAATAGTTTGGAGCTGTTGTCCATGTTTTAATCAGAGCCCTTTAGTGCCTGTGCAATTCGGAAACCTATCTCGATTTTTTTTACATTACAGAACTGCCTACATTGTGGCAACAGCTCGAAGAGGGTCCATTCCTGCTTCAACAAGACCGTGTTCCTTTCCAAATTATAGGAGTTATACAGACGGGCCGTTTTTCTTCTCGCATTTGACATTGGTCATTGACATTTTGTGTAGAAATGGTTATACCTGAGCGTCAAGAAGTCAGTAGTCACCCGAGAATGAAGACAAAAAGTGAGGATAGAGTGATAATTTGATCGACGCTCTCAGCATTGTTATCTAAGGGCGTCACCTACTGTCGCGTGCAACCGGAACACTAGTGTCTATAATGATCAAAGGGACCACTGACTCCAATCTCCAAATGGGAGCTGAAGACAAGGCAGCCATTGCACAAACTGCACGTCATGGACTGGAATAAAAATGTTTTCAGTTATGGTTCCATTTTCAAATTGAGCCCTGAGATCCGTCAAAGTTATATCCAGAGACTTCCTGAGAAGTTATGTAGTAATTGCCTTAAATCTACCATACAATCACAGTATTTGGGGACCAAATAGGGATGATACCATTACAGCACGTTAGTGCTCGGACGTCATAGTACACCTTGTATTGTTGCTTTCCTTTCAAAGAACTATATGTTTAACATTTCAACAGAATAATTATTGGTCGCACACGACACGATTCTTTTCTTATCTTCTCTCTCTGACTGCACGATTGCTACATCCCTTCGCAAGAGAGCATATGTGATAAATAGGCGTTACCTACTGCACCAAACTAATTTGTTAGTTGGGACGGCAAATATTCTTGAAAGAGGACTTACGCCTGTTTTTCGACTTGCATGAGATCCGGAAATGGGTCAAAGCATTAAATTCTTTTTTCTTCTTTTTGTTCTATTTCGAGAATAAGACACTCAGTCCCTATGATACTGCTGACCTTCCACTCACTACACATCTACATCACATTTTCCGGTTATCATCCCATTCGGATAACTGTTAAGTGTGTCGCTTTTTATCTTATAGTGTCAATGAATTGAAACCTATAAAATTTCCTTAATAATTATACTCATTTTAAATTTTAAAAGTGTATCTTTACAACATTAATGTTAACTTATGTATCATTTCACATTGTGTTTAGATAATTTATAAACAATATGTGATTTTTTTAAAATTTATTTAAAAATAGCTTTCTGTTTTCTTCGTGATTATGTATTAAATAATAGGTGAATATGTAACAATAAGATTTTGTTGAAACACTGAGAAATATGTAAATAAATTCATGATTGTTAAGAGTGTTTTTTTTAAACTCCGCCATTCTAGGAATAAAATACGTTTCCCTTCTTCTTAGTAACTCTAGTTCTTTTCATCATTTTTCTTAAAGCAATGCTATTTTTTTAATGAAAAAATTCTTTTAAATGCTTAAAGTAATTGCCCATGTATACTTAAGCTCAACAATATATAAGTGAAAAATAATCATAAAAATTACAAAAGGATTAAACAAGATCTTAAATATTACTCTGTTGGAATATACTTTTAAGTGTCAAGAAACATTAAAAAATTTGTGCTTTTAGGAATAAATGTATATTTCTTTTCATATATATAAAAAACAATGTTGAGAGAAGGCAAGTCGAAAGAAGAAAACCTCTTCATCTTTCTACAAAATAAGCTTTCAAGGAAAAACTACTTTCAAGTGCAGCTTTCCCAAGTAAAAATATATATTTTCTTTTCCTAGCATTTGATATTAAACTTTCAATTCAGCTGAGGTGTCCAGAAAAGATCCATCCGACAAGACAGAGATAAAGGACACTGTCATTTTGAAGAGGGGAGGAGTTAGGATGACGCTAAAGAATTTGATAGAATGATGAGTTAGATAAAAAGAACAGACTTAAATTATTTTTTCCTTTAGAATAATTCAACCCTGTTATAAGGACAATAATTCAGCTATGACCGTATCAAGTTTTAAAGCAGGGGTTGACAACCTAAGGCACGCGTGTCACATTTGGCAGGCGGCATAATTCTCAGTGGCACATAATCACTATTCTACAAGTTTATCAGTTTTTGAGTGAATGGAAGTTAATATTTGGCAAACAACTTTAAAAGTATTGACATTTACGTAATTACGAACAAACTGAAAGATAGCTTTCAAGATAAATTTATAGCTATTTTGCAAATTATTGAATGTTATTACTGGAGAGATTTAATTGTTTGACAAGAGAAAATTGCATGTACTCTGCTTTCCGCTTTTGGTTCAACATATCTATGATAAAAAATATTTTATATATATATATAATCAAAATTTCTCTACAAGAGAGAGATGAATTAACATGATTAATACTTAAAAGAATAGCAATTGCTAGATAACAAGGCAACAGAATTTAAAAGGAATCGAAATACTTTATATATATATATATATATAAAGTATTTCGATTCTACAAAGAAGCTGTTTAACACATGAATGATCAAAATCGTGTCAAACTGAAAGTCACACATTATACCCCTGATATTGCGATATGAAGTAGAGCGCTGCAGAAACAAGGCTAACATTAAAACATTTATGTTTTTATTTAACAATATTGAAGGGGAATATTTATACTTTATGCTCTTTATTTCTTATTTTAATACATACGTTTAAAACATGTATAATATATGAACAATTAAAATTTTTTTTATTTAGTTTGAAGTAATATTTTTTTCTTAAAATACTATACCTGATAATAAGTAACTTTAAATGATGCAAAATAAATGTATAATAAAAGTGTAAAATTATATTACTGACCTCTATTCTCTATCTCTGCATGCATTTTCACGGAAATCGAATTGTTTCAAATATGCCCTACAGTGTTGCACACTGAATCGTATTAGTAGAATGGTTTGGCAGGCCACAGCTAAAGGGTTGCTCACCCCTGTGTTATAGTATCATTATAATGTTCTTTTGGGGGGGGGGGACTATTCGCTTAGAATATTTTTTTTTATTTATTTTAAAATACAAACATGACTTTATTTTATTTTTCTTCAGTGTTAATGTTGTTTCCTAATTCTTTTTTAAAACATTCGATTACAGATTTTTCAAACTACAAACTATTGCAGTTATAGCATTGAAAATTAGGTGCAAATTAAATAATTTTAGTTTAAATTCTTTCTCGTTTTGTTTCATGATCACGATTAATTTTTGAATTATTTGACATACAGATTTGAAATTCGACAAGATTTGATTTCTTTTGTTGAGATTTCTTTATGGCTTTTGTGGTAATCGATTCAGAGGAGGGGGTGTTACTAGGGTGTAAACGATAATTACGTTTCAGTTTTAGAAATTTAAGTCCTGAATTTTTGAATTAGAAGGCGAGGGCTATAAGAGAATGTTTTTCAATACCATCGAATGCTTTATGCTGGAACATACAAATAACTAAGCTAACAACAATATATAGCTATTCAAAAATACGAAATACCCAGTGAAGTGAGGGGAGAATAGGGTACCTAATTATACTAAACGATTTATATGTGAAACTATTAACTTAATCTACTGGAATATGTTTTAATAATTGATTTATTAATCGATTAATAATCCATTGACAGTTGTATAAATTTTCAAATACCTCTAAAGTGGCTAAAAAAGTACGATTGTTTGGAAAAACTTCTCTTGAGGAAAAATTGTATGTTTAAAATGCTAATCTTATTTCAAATGAATCAGTACATTTTGAAATGATTTTGAATCAATCATAGTAATTTTTCAATAATTAAAATTTGGTGTCAATTAAGAAAGACTATTATTATATTAACCTAAGGAAGAATTCAACTATATATTTAATTCAACTGCAAGTAAAAAGGCTCCAGTAATTCATCAATGTGTAAAATCATTAGAAAGGTTTTTCCGAATTCCCTGGATAGTTCTTTAAAAATTTACACTCTAGTTAACCAGTATGTTACTAACTTTATCGTGTTAAGGGGACACAGTACGATTCAAATGACAAAAATCGGTCAAAAAATCAAATTTAGTTTTTAGCTCTAAACTTAAAACACGCAGAATTATGATAGCTATTACGTTCGTTTTTATTCACATTCCTATGGCAAATCAAAATTTTAAACTGACTTATCTCGGAAAGATAAAATAACTAGTCTTTCTTCATTTAAATTGAATTTTTTTTATCTATTGCTAATAGCACATGCAACAAAAGTTGGTATGCATTTTTGAATCAAAGCAATACTTATTTTTTTTTAAATAATTGAACTCAGAATTTGTACATTTTTTAAGGAGTTTTCAATAAGCATTCATAAAAATAAGTATTGTACGAATACCAATCATGTTATCGCAAAACCCATACTAACTTTTGTTATACACAGTTTGACGTACTTGTGAATCAAATTTCAAGCGTGTATGTAAATTTTTGTAGGAGGAGTAGCATTTTAAAATCAATTCAAAAATTAAGTTTTTCCTTAAAAAATTAAATGGTTAGCTTTTTATGAAAATTTGAGCACAAAATCTGTTTTACATAGTATACACACACAGAAGGCAACCAAAAAAATTTTGAAAATCCTTAAATTAAAAATGTTTGCGTAAATCGTACCCTGTCCCCTCAACATTCCAGAGTATTACGCATTTAATAAAATTTAAAAATAATGATTGTACGAATTTCTTACCCAATACAATTTAGAAAGTTCTCTCTCTATATACTATTTTTAAACATAAATTACCCTAATAGAATCTTGTTTTCTTGATATTTAAATTGCTTTTTTAAATAAAATTCAAATGTTTCTTAAAATTTAATCAAATTAAGATTTTTGTTAAAACAATTATTAAAACACTTACATTTTAATTCCTCCATTATTAAACAGCATTAAAAGAGTACCAGCAAATAAATTGAAAAATTCATGTCCTTTTCTTTTGCAATGATTAAATTTAAATGAAATTTCTCTCACATAACATTTACTTAATTATTAACTTCAAAAAAGCTTTATGCGCTGTTAATTTTTCCAAATTTTGTCTTTGTATATTCATATCATGTAAAATAATTTGTCCATAAACTAAAAATATGTTGTGAGATCTTATTAAATTTACTATCTAACTCTAAAGAATAAATTTCAACCACGCATAGGTAGTGAAGGGTTTGAATATTTTTCACGTTATTCTTTTTCTTTTCGCTTATTTATAAAACCCTTCACAACACAAAGTATATTTTCTACATAATAATTTTACGCACATAACATTTTAATGCATACATAATACGTCTATAAATATAAACGTTAGTAGAATTTTCGATTTAGACGCACGTATTTACATTTTCGAGGAAACGTTTTCCAAGTTCATTTGTATTTTATAAAAATATAATATTTTTATCAGTAATTTGCAAAAGAAAACTACATTATTTGATAGTCCATTACTTTTAATCTAATTTTATAAATGAATTGTTAGAAAACAATGCTAAGCTTATTTTTCCCAAAAGGTTATCCTAAAAGGAATTCTGTATTTAAAAAATGTAATATAATTATTGTGAAATAGTATTAGTATTATTATTTATTTTTCAAATGGCAATGTTAATTAATGTTGTATAATTATTTCTTTTTTCCTAGGAGTGGCAACAGTTAATAAAACTTTTTCATCAATTGTAAATTTTATTTAAAAGTTTATTCGATTGTTATAAGATATTTTAATGAATGTTATTTTTAAGCTTATTTATCTCTTTAGCTGAAATAACTAGCTATCGTAGTTAAATTTTAATTAAAAAGAAATGTAATCTTAGAAGTGCAGAAAGAAAGTTATATGGCGTCCGTAATTATTATAGAAAGCTAAGCAAATTAGTTTAGATTTGCTTTTGAAACCTTAAAAGTAATTGTACTTTTAAATATTTTAGTTTATGAAAATATAGACGTATAATTCTTGTATAGTATATATAATCTCTCTCTCTCTCTCTAACTCAAAAGTTTAATCTTTGTATACAAGACTTAATTTATACACTCTCACACCTTCTTCAAAGGAAGGCTTTCAATAAATTAAATTTTAAAGACCCATATTTTCCCAAGAGGATAATTAGTTAGAAAAATCCGAACAGACCCATGACAAAGTGTGTTATAGTTTAGAGAAGATGAATGAAACGAATGCAAGGCATTCCAGGATTCAGGTAATTCTCCAGATATGCTTCTGTAATGCTTATAAAGCAAGATAATTGGTAATCAACTTTAAGATATTTTGACTCGAATCTTCTCGATATTAACTAATTAAAAATATAATGTTGCGTTGAAATGATCTTCATATCTGTGGGCATTTTAAAAAGCCTCCTCTATCGATAAGTCTCAAATATTTTGTCCCTTCAACATTTTCTTTCTCGAAATTTATTTTTTATCTACAACAAATACATATTTGTAATCGAAGCATTCGAATTTTATATTATGCACGCAATATAAAGCACTATTAAAATATCATCTGATTTATTGTTAAATTCCCTGGGGATTGATTTTTTTGAAATTTACATCAGTTTTTCATTTCTTGGGAAACAAAAAACCGAAACGTGTGGTTGCCCAGATTTATTATATGAACAATACACAACAATAACAATACATTATTATAAAATAAGTGCAGCTTTAAGTTAAGTTATTAATAACATTTTAAATATTCTTAAGATATTTAAGATTTGACAGAATAGACAAAACATAAATTTCTCATATAAAAACAAAATATCTAAAATTTATAAATAATTAAGAATGTTGGCAAAAGTGCATAAACTTATACCGTACTTTCAAAACTAAAAAGAAAGACATATAAGTATAACACAAGAATAAAATTATACAATAATATAAATATAGTACCTTTCTATATAGTTTATCCTATTGATATATCCTGAGTAATAAAGGCACGTGGGAACATGAATTAACTATATAAGTCAGGGGTGGCCAACCTGCGGCACGCGTGTCATAGTGTGGTACGGTAGATTTGTAAGATGGCCCGCGAAGTCTTATTGAAAGATTAAAAAATTTGAAAAATAATAATTAATACTGATATTTTTTACTGTTTCACTGAGAGGTGGTGGTTTCAGACAAAATAAAACACCCAAACTTATTTTACATGCACTTAATGAAGTAAGAAATCATTATGTCGTACATAATTACTCTCAAAATAAACAATTATATAAATTTGAAAATAGTATTTTCTTTACATAAAAATTCTTACGATAATATGTGAACGATTTGTTTTTCGACAAATAAGATACTTGTGGTCATAATTTTATTTTTAAATAAAATTATTATTTGCGTTTTACTAGAAAATATTCTTCTAAAAATTGAAAGCATTTCCTATTTATTACTATTGAAAACATTTCATTACTGTTGGAAAAAAATATATTTTAAAGTTTTTTCTGTATTTACAGGATTTTTGTAGAACATGTAGATAGATTGATAATCTATAAAAAACTAATTTATAACTAGCAAAAGAGATAAAGTGATAAGGGGAACCTCGCAGTGTAAATGATCATCAAGTATCGAAGACTATTGCCGAGCTAGAGCCTCTACTTCTAATTTCCACACCACAGCAACGTAAGGCTTTTGATTTAATGTATATGAGCCCTTCTGCATGATGGAATCTCTAATCGTAATAAATTGGCAATAAAGATATGATGAGACTATTATGTGGCACTATTAATAAAGTAACATGTGCCAACAGTTTTAGGATACTGACGTTTGACAGTATAATGGGAACCTTGTCATTCATCCCATTTATTTGTCGCTGGAAATCATTAATTTTCAGCATTCATAGGAAAAATTAGATCAAAAGCAAGTTTAATTTTGAAAAATACGACTTTTAAAAATCTTAGGACTCATTAAGTAACGTGAATTCTAATCTGTTCAAAATGGAAAGAACTAGGGAAGCAATAAAAAATGGCAGTTAAATATCAACTTTTTTATTTATTTTTCGAAGATAATATCCGAAAAAACTTAAGAGAACTATGTATTTTGATAATATATGTTTTAAAAGAGGAAAAACTACTAAAAATTGATTAACAAAACAATTTCCTAACAAGCATGGCTAATTTTTGATGATATCTCTATTGGCATACAGGTGTTGTGAATACTACTAAGAGTTTTTAAACTTACGCATACACTCAAGAGCTAAGACACTATGACCACCCGTATATTTTGCAATGAACTCTCCTGGATCACATGGAAGGCACGTGATCAGGTGGAAGTGGTATTTAACTGCTGCTGGAGAGTTTGAAGAATCATTATTTCACTTAATCTGTGTGTGATGGGAAAGGCTGCGGATCTAAGCGACTTTCATAGAGGGCAGATTGTAATGGCTCGAAGGCTCGGAACAAGTATTTCCGAAACTGCACGACTCGTGGGTTGATCGCAATCTACAGTTGTTAGTACTTATACAAAGTGGATAAATGACGGTGAAACGAGCAGTAGACGACATGGTGTTGGACGTCCACACGCTATCAAAGAAAAAGGTCGTCGGAGACTGTCTCACATGGTGAAGTAAAACCGGAGCCAGACAGTGGCTCATCTGACAGCCCAATACAATATAGAACCAAGTAGAATAGTATTGGAGCACACTGTTCAGTGGACACTGTTGGATAGGGGGCTACACAGCAAACGTCCCACTTGTGAGCCTTTGCTGACCAAGCGTCATCGCCAACTGCGCTTGCGCTGGGCCCAGGAACATCGCGATTAGTCCATGGATCAGTGGGAGAGAGTCGCCTGGTCAGATGAATCACGGTTTGTCATTCATCACGCCGATGGCCGTGTCAGGATATGCCATCTT
The DNA here is from genome assembly GCA_019973975.1 of Trichonephila clavata. Taxonomy (NCBI): domain Eukaryota; kingdom Metazoa; phylum Arthropoda; class Arachnida; order Araneae; family Nephilidae; genus Trichonephila; species Trichonephila clavata. The sequence goes on along the minus strand of BMAO01023924.1, from coordinate 54,185 downwards.
CCAGGCGAACAGCTGCTACCTCAATGTACAGTAGGTCATACACAGGCCGGTGGTGGCAGTATTATGCTTTGGGGGAAGTTCTCTTGGACGTCTCTGGGACCCGTGGTTGTGTTAGAGCAGACCATGAATGCTGCAGGGTATCTGAACATCATTGCGGACCAGTTCCACCCTTACATGGCCTGTTTTTCCATCTGGAAATGGAATGTTCCAACAAGACAACGACCCGTCTCACAAGGCTAAAATTGTGTTGGAACATGATGCTGAATTCCAGTTAATGTCCTGGCCGCCTAACGCACCGGATATCAATCCGATAGAACATATTTGGGATGTCATGGGACGACAGCTCAGAGTTCAAAGACCACCACTGTACAATCTCTCGGATTTGCGTGACCGTTGCTTAAACATCTGTTACAATCTGTCTCCGGCCATCTACCAAGGACTTGTGGCATCCATGCCAAGGCGGGTTGAAGCTGCGTTGTGCGCCAAAGGTGGGCCATTTCGTTATTGACAGGTGGTCATAATGTTTTGGCTCTTGATATGTATTTCATGTAATATTCTTCTTGACTAAATTGTTGTGCTTTTCTCAAAGCAGATATTTTCATCAAAAACTGATGCAGCTTCACAGGATTGAACTATTTCAAAATACACTCTGAGAATATTTAAATTTAACATTATGACATAAAGAGATAGGCTCAACATTTTCCTTTTCCTTTTATTATATATTGATTATACCTACAATTTAGGAAGAATATTATTTCTTTATTCTAGTTTCGTTATTGTAAGTCTTACCACAGCATAAATTTAGCTTGTATGGACCAAAAGTTTTCTGTTTTTAATAGAATGAAAAATAAATTTATAACATTTTCCATATTTGAATGAATTTGCAGAAAATCTAAATCTAAATATTTTTTATTTACTTTGATGATTTATTTGTTTATTGTACTTTTGACTAAAATGAAATGAAAGTTTCATTTTTTAAGGAATGACTCATACATTTATCAATTTTTTATATTATGATCAATTTTTTACGTGACTTGGCTCAAATTTTTAATTATATTGTAAGAGAAATCTCGGTAGGATGCAGTTTAAGTTGTTAGAAAATATTTCGTATATTTAAAAGTAAATAAATTTTTGAACATTTCTTGAAATTAAATTAGTAATTTCACACCCGATAATATAAAACATATGTTTCCCTAGGAATGCAAAATCTTCGCTGTTTAGGTACTTTCTGAGCCGCATCCATCCCCAGTGATGAGCGGGAGATCAACAGCTCTTATTGTCCGACAGTTTATAGTTGAAATCAATTAGTGACAAAAAAGGGCAACACACCTAAAAGTGCCATTCTAAAGAAAGTTTTCTTCTCGTACGCCGCAGTCCTCAAAAAATAATCTGTTCACCTCTCCAAATTTTGCATACTTTTCACCAAGTAACCAAATAATTAATTTCCAAGGCGAATGAATGTTTACTTTGATCATAGCACGCGCTTTTGTGGCACAGAAAGCATCAAATTAAAAAGTTTACAAATGAGAATAGTTTATCTTTCTTTTCCATTATCGGACCCTGGAGACACAAGTAATAATGCCATTATGATTTTGTTGAAGACCTTAAAGCCCACTGGATGACTGCAAACGTGGTCCGTAGATAAGATGTATAAAACTGGTCGCGCTCATACACCAAGCAATATGTTGTCTCCTCACAGACACTGCTTTGCAAAATTGTTGACAGTAGTTGTTGCTGCGAGAGAATCGTCCGTGGAATGAAGACCAAGGAACAAGGCAAGACGAAGCTCGAACTGCCCCAATAACCACTACGTTGTCCCCTACATAACGTCAAACCTACATCCATCATCTATCATCATAAACATGAATTCTAACTTTAAATGTAATATTGGGATCATCTGTACGTCCTCTGTAGCTCATGCGTAATTACAATTAAAAATTACATAATTATTGCAATAGGAGAGAGTCTAAATAAATGTACTGGCTACTTTGAAATCTTTCCCATTTGTATTTTCACCATTCCAGTGAAAAAAAGCTTGTACACATAATTTGTTATTCAATAAATAAATGTGCTATCTTTTTCACGATATTGAAGAGGATCCCAGTTAATAATTTGTATAAATGTATTCCATATGAGTGAATTGCTCAAACATTTTTGTGCTACTAATAAGTTCTAAAAATTTTATAGGAAAAAATTTAGGAGAAATTGAAATTTTAAGTTACAGTGAAATTTGACTTAATGCATTTACTTTTTTAAAAAAATGATGTATTGCCATTTAATACAAAAACGAATTCTAAGACAATTAATACCATTTCATTCAAATAAAACAAAAAGAATTTTTAAATAAATATATAGGGGAAAGGGATGTTTATATCATTGCAGCTATTTCGTTAGCAATACATAGCAACTTAGAGCCACCTAAAGCAGTTACTATTTAGTTAAAAATTAAAAAATTATACAAAAGGATTGTAAAAAAAGTACATGTTATTAATAGGAATAATAAAAATGTGAGACCAGAAATATTTTTGTTTTTATCTCTAAAACATAAAGGAAAAAATAGTTGATGAATGTATTAACATTTTTAAACTTAAGCTATGACTCAAGGTTCGAAATATACATCGAGCGTGATGATCCGCTTAATTTTCCGTTTTTATTAGTTTTTGTTATCGTTTCTTGGTAAATTGTTTTTAATCAGCTTTTTATTTTTTATTACTAGTTTCTCTCTTGTTATCCTTAAAAAATTAAAAATATCGTTTCTTCCCACTCAGCGTTTATTCTTTCTTTTGAAAATTCTAAAAGATAACTGGATTATCAAGATAACTTTATAATTTACCCTCATTACATCAAAATGTGTTTTCTGTTAAGTTTAGATGCAACATTTATATTTTAAAGTATCAACGACATTGCTTTAAATCCTTTGTACCATCTTATTGAAATTTATTTCAGAGGTAAAAAATATAGGTGACTTTAAAATTAAAGTCAACTATATTTTTGACCGTTGCTCGTTTTTTAATTCCTGTCAATGAGTGAAGTTTCACGTCACCTAAAAATGTTTTATTATTAGTAATGTATGTGCTTAATTAGCAACGTGCAGTTGCCCATACTATAATCTTGAATTTTGCGATGAGTAATCATCAAATTCACCCCGTGTGGGATGAACAATTTTGGCCTCACAGCGTGATGATTTTCAATGGAATGGCTGTTGATATTTTTTTGTGCACTGACATTAAATTGCTGGGTGATTTTTAGTTCTGTGGGCAAAGGGGGCAAAGTTCTGTGGGCCACCGTAATCAACCGTATCAATGATACAGACCCCTAATCTAAAGGGGCCCGAAAGGTATAATCAAAACAATCCTAAAATATTAAGGATCCCCTAAATGCGTCCCCAAGGAATATTGAAACAGGGCAGACTCAGGACAAGCTATGCCAGTTTCTGTGGGGCCTCATTACTACTATTACAGCTAGCCAATAATCACCCCACTCATTCACACATGGTTATCCATAACATTAGTTGAGCTTCAAGGCCTTGTCGCACATGCATGTCTGAGAATAACTCGAGTATCTTTAGAACAACCGTTTCAAGTAGATGTGAGGGTGAAGGGTTGCCGTAAATAAAACAAAACGCTCTGAAATCAGCCACGCCCTATCTTTCCATTGATAAATTACTCGCCGAAATTTCTGCTTTAGAAAACGAACATCCAATATTATTTATTTTATTCTTCTCACGCTTTTGTTGATGGTCGTAAACAGAAATGGAGCTCCATTCTGCTTAAAATAGTATGCGCTGTTTCTGAGGCTTTTGAAGCCGAGGCTGCTATCTTTGCCATCATCTTGTTTATGACGTAGGGAGCCGAAGAACCGCATTGGCTGGAATTTTGAACAATTTTAATTTCGAGCAATTCTTTCAGCTAACTAGAAAAAAGTTGTTCGAAAATGTTGCTATGGCATCTGGACAAAAATCGCTCCAACGAGTTGCTTGAAAGAAAATTACGCCAAATACGTATACGTGTGATAAGGTTTTTAGGCTGGTTTCACTTGCAGCAAATTTGTGCCAGTCTAAACGTTTCCTGTCACCTCTCCTCTGGTGTGAAAAAAGGAGAAAATTCCTTTCACCTGTAGCAACAAAATTGACTGGTAATGGAATGAAGTAAGAAAAAAGGGAGTGTTGAACTCATCGGAACTATGACTCATTACGAAGAAGCAACAAAAAGTTATCTCCGTTTTCAATGTATATGTAGTCGCGTGTGAATAGCTTAGGTTTCATAATATTAGTTTAGTTAAGTCAACTATATATATATAGTGGGGAGGAGAATGTTGTTTTCCAGTGCTTGAAGGAGTGGCATTCGAGTACGTGTAACGGGGGCCCAGGCGATTTTTATTCAATACTATCTGACTGTGTGCCCTTCAGATAGTATTGAAGGGCACACAGTGAGATAGTAGGCACAAGTAGACTCGCATAAAAAGGACCTTACTGCAGTGTTTCTCAAACTTTCAATAATTGCGACCTAATTTTCACTCATAATTTTCCCCAACGCCTCCCCATACAATAACAATGCATTGAATGCAAGAATAATGTACTTTGACTTAAAAATTCAATACGATCTCAATTATAAATCGTACAAATTATCAAGATAAGTATTAAACTTTGCATATGTTACTTTAACCGCTTCCCTTGCAATTTTTATTGAAAAAAAATGCAAAAATCATCACATTTTTTTAATTTTATTATTAAATACAGAAATGAAACAAAACAAAATATGTAGGTTTTAAGTTGAATTTTTAATTTTTTACAGATGTAAAAGCATTTAGTTTTAACATAAGTTTACTACCCCGAGTTATATCGGACAATTGGAAAAAAGTCAAATATTAGTGTTTGTATGATAGTTTTTGAACGAAGGGGCAACACAAAGTAATACCTGACGTTCTGTACACTGGTATCTGGTATCTTTTTTTACTGGCTTATCTCTAGAATCGAACGGTAATACAGAGTACACTGTCCTAATAAGGGTATACAATCGTCCTCAATAAGGCTACATACAAAAGAATCACTTCCTATATTTTCACAATGTTTACCTCTTCATAATCACTATCAGAAAAATCATCGCTTTTGCTATCTTACATCATCACCATTATTTTACTTTTTTTAAACGCTACTATCCTTCTTTATACATTAATAATCCACAAACCGGCGTGTACTATATAAGAGGGGAAACATGTGACCAGTCTTACTAAAAGTCTAACCAACAATATACTTGACTAACTACCAATCAAAGCTGAATATTTCCTTTCATTTCCTCCGGCTGACTAAAACTGGGATTAAACAAGTCGTACTGACAAATTCTTCTTCGGCCGAGTTTTCTCGGGATAATAATTAACTGTATTATATACAAACCCGAGATAACTTGGGTTAAGTTACTTTTAAGTAATAGATATTTTATTTTTAAGTAGTAGGATATAAGTAGAGCAAAGTTTTTTTCAAAGAAATGTTTAAAATTAGAAATGGACACTTTTTATATTTAAACTTTATTTATTTTTTAATTTTTCAATTGGAATACAGATAAATATAGAAAAAGAATTTAGAATGTCAATTTCTAATATTAAAACTTCCTTTGAAAAACTTTGCTCTTTAAGAGAAGATCATGGAAGTCACCAGTAATTATTGATTGTGTTCCCAATTTAGTAGTGATAAGCTAACTATGACGGTTAATACAAATGTATAATTACAAATACTGAAGAATTTATTTGTATATTACATCAAGTGTAAATGAGTACTTTGTTTAGCTACCCATAAATAAATTATTACTCTTTTAAAATAATTATTTTTTTCGAATAATTTTCAACATGTTGGCACCCTCCCCACCTTGGGTTATCACGCCCTCCTAGGAAGCAAGCCCTACAATATGAGAATAGCTGCCTTGCCGGGATGGCTTTAGTGGAATCACACTTAAGTACACCTGTAACACCATGTCTAATGTGCTACAGGTGTACCCAGTACATGTCTACCCAGGGCTTTAAACACTTCCGTGAGAGAGTGACCCATTTGTCGATTTAGATCTGTCATCATGCTACATTCGACTAATGTTACTTACTACCACAGAACTCTTTGTAACATATTCTTTTTCAAATAGGCTGTATTTTAGCAGAGAAGACTTTACAGACGCTGCAAGTTTGTAATTATGAAGCTATTAATTGGTAGTACTATAAAATGTTTGATGCTTAAATTTATTCAATTTAAGCTCTCATAAGATGCTAAATTTTGCCACGATTTAATTTTGCATATAGAGTACTAAATTCAAATTTATACTTGAGGACACTTTTATGTAATCATATAAAATGCATTTCACATTCGGAAAATCTATCAGTTCCAGCTGGGGTCGAACACAAAACCTTGGGTTTACGAGACGGGCGTGCTACCTCTACCCCACCGAGACGAGACTCCTTGTAATATGGAATAAATAAATGTGTGACGGGTGCTTACGCGTTTCACTAACCTTCTCTCGAATCCTTAAATATTTTATTTATTTCAACCAATCTCCACCGAGAGCCAAAAAGTGTGACTTATGCAAACGAGATAATTTCGGGTTTAGCGAGTTCGAAAAAGATATAAAAGAGAGAAATGAAATGAAGAGAACGAGGTTGATTAAGAGGGAATTGAAAGAGTAGTTTTGCTAGTGGAAATATATTTGTCGCGAAAAGAGTTTACTAAAAGGTATACATAAAGCCAGTTCGAGACGGAACGGAAAGATAGCTAAGACTGAAGCCGCTCCTTAAAGCAATCCAGATAAAGAAGAACCTGCCTTAAGAAAAGGTATCAGGTCAGTTGTTTTCATAAATTAGATATAAATGCGTAGTTTGATTGTATGCGTTATTCTCCGTGGATTCAGTTAGGATTCCGTCGTTCATAATCAGATTCTTCTCGCACTCCACTGTACTTTGTTGATCTTAAAGTTTGAATAATATTTGTGTATTTCTCTATTAAGAAAAGTCAATAAATAAGATTGATTTATTAAATAAGTAGTCATTAATCATGAATCCAACCTACCCAGATTTAGATAATACGCAAAGGAGAGTTAATAATCATAGGGGTAGTGATAGACTACGACAAATGTATGAGGTTTGGTTGTTCCCTTTCATGCACTCATAGCTGCACGCAGTGCAACTAGGATTGCAATACCAGGATACCGAAAAACGGCATTTTGAGCCATTTGCACACTTTTACAAAACTGGTTTTCACAAGTTTAAATACCGATTTTTTGGTATTTATTAGAAATTTGTAAAATTGTCTCCTTTATATCTTCAGGGATCACCAACATAGCAAAATAGTTTAGTTTACGTTTTAGTATTTATGACTCCTTAAGGGACAAAATTATTTAGACTGTGAATAAAAAGTTGCATCGTACAATCAAGAGAAGCGATAAAATATTAGAATCATCCAAGGAGTCGAGCGAAAACTATCCTATTAATGCTGAGAGTGATCCTGCACAAGCGCTGGATACGTAGTCTGGTATTCGTGTCTGAGAAGAAAAAGATTGTAGTTGTGAAGAAAATATCAAAATTCAAGCCATCAGGAATTTTAGATTATTTTGGGGAAGAAAATATAATTTGGATGGAATTATAAGTAAAACAACCGCATTAGATAGTTTGCTTCCCCCCCCCCTTTTGCATTTCTACTGAATTAAGAAAATCACTATTCGCCAGAGGTCTTAAAAATCTACCAATATCAATTAATACTATATAAGAATAATCGGTTAAGAACTGTTAGAAACTACAGTAATGGTCACAGTTCTTCGAAATACGAAATAATACAATTAAAAGTAAATGGTGAAAAATTCAGTCTTACGTTTGATGAAAGGACGAGTGTAAGAAATAGATGCTATTTAAATATAAATATTCATTCAGTAAAAAAAAAATTTTGGAATATAGGACTCATACATATCTCGGGAAGTATACATGTGTGGAAGTTCTTAAATCTAAATTAGTGGGAAACATGTATTATCCTAGAAAGAAAATATTATATCCATAACGATTGATCGAACAATAGCTATGAAAAAAGTTGGAAAGTTGATTTGTGTAATTCAGCAACTGTGCTATGCTCATGGAAATCAATTAGGAGTAATAGATGTATTATACCAAAAAAATAAAGAACAGAAGAATCCAAATACTGTAGATATAGAAACTTTGGATTCCGACTTTAAAGAAAGTTAAAGTGATGTTGACAATGCAGATAATGAGATTGAATAAGATATTTTTAATATGGATGAAAGTTTAACTCATCACAAGAATTGCTTCCTATAATTAATAAAGTTGGAAAAAATGATAAGATATTTAAACGTTTCCCTACAAAAAAAATACTTTATTACAAAATTTTTACATATGTTGCTATTAGATTCTAAAATACGTTGAAGCATTTTACTCCTAATGATGAAGCGATTTTTGAAACTGAAAAATCCAATCCACAAATCAATGATCTACTTAAACCTGCAAATTAATTTTTCTGATAGTGAATTTGACTTAATGACCGGATCTTTATCAGCTCAAATTCCACTAAAACTGGCTGTTGAGGAATTATGTAGGAGAGATTCTAATTTCTTAACAGCTAATGCACCAACAAATTTCGTGTTGCTGTCACTGAAAGAACAGCAAACACCAGTATCTGAAGAATTATATATTGAATTGAAAAACCACAAAGGCATACCGAAGAAGAAGTTAGAAAATTCCATTTCCACCTCACTTGCAATTAAACCCTGAACAAGACTCAGATGCTGAAACCTTATTTTTTAAAACTATGTGGAGTTATCGTAACAGACTTCCTGGAAAAAAATTATCCAATAGTAGTAATCCCTACAATTGCACACTGTTAAAAAAACTGAATAGTATATATACACCATATAGCCACTTAGCTGCCTTTTTATTTTCTTACTAAATAATTTTTTGACTCAAAAGGCCTCAGTTAGTAATAACTACTATTTCACGTCTCTTAGCATTTGTTTATTCTTCATCTGTTTTCCCTTTTGTACGTGGATTCGTTTCGGTGATAGAAGGAATTGTGGCATTTTATACATACGTATAAATCAGTGACACAATCAGGAATATTTCAAGAGGAGATGGCTGGGTCAAAAGCACTCCATACTCATATCATAGTCTAATATGCCGACAAACATATTCTTTTGATTTTATTGTTTATCGGGAGCAAAAAACATTAGACCTGGGACAGCTGTTTGGACATCAAGACCTGTTTGGTGACATTCATATGGGGAAAGGTCAAATGGACTTGGTGTAGGCTTTCCTGCTCCAAGGGGATTTGAAACAACAACAAACATTAGAACATAAGTTATTGCATAAATTATCAGCATTAATTAATAAAATTATTTATTCAATAAATTAATATATTTAATCTTTTGAATAAATAATTAGCATTAATTTATTATTATTTCATGACAATTAATAAATTAATTCTTCATAACAAATAACTGGGGGGGGAGGCCCGGATACCCTACCCCTCTTTGTAGGTGCACCACTTTAATAAGTGCTTGGCTAAAAAAAATATACATAAATTATGTTATGTGCAAAATATTAACAAAATATACGTTTAAAATGATATTTCCGGGCATTGTTATACTTAACGATATATAATCAAAATTCCATTTGATGTTTAAGCTACGTGATCCCCTGAAATAATTTACAGAAGCTTTCTTTAAATAAATTAATTCTAAATATTGTACTCTAAATGTTGTTTCATATTAAACATCAAGTTTAATACGATGTAAATTGGGAGCTCTGAGTTTTTAAACTTGTGACGGATCAGGGATCTTTCCTTATGGCAAGGTTTTCCCCTGATCTTCGCCCGAATGGGATGCACTGTAAGGAAGATATGTGAAAGATAAATAAAATGGAGTGGAGTGCCCTTTTGAGTAGCCATTTCTGTCTGTTAGTTTAAGTGAAAATTGTTGAGTTAGAGAGTTCAAACTTTTTTGCAAGTGCAGAGTTTTTCAGGCGTTAGGCATGTTACGTGAGTTATTTCAGGTCATTTAGACCTTCAATAAATCACGCTTTTTTCTTGGAGGGGGTTGTGGCGGATCTATACGGTCTTCCACTAACCTTCTCTATATTATTTAAAGTATTTTATTTATTTCAACCAATCTCCACCGGGAGCCAAAGCATGATTTATGCAAATGAGATATATTATATAAGTTCGGGTTTCGCGAGTTAAAGAGGTTAAGTAAAGTGAAGAGATAGAAGAGTAAAGTTAAATGAATTGAAGATCGATAGGTCAACACATGGTTGTTGACATTCGTAGATAGCAGTTACGTGTGGACCTACGCTGGGAGAAGTAGATTGAAGCTGGTAAAAATTCCGTGTTACAGAGTGCGGATCCTTCTCCATTCTCCTATCCAGTCAAGAAGGTAGATATCATCACGACGGAACAGCCGATGATAAAAGATAAGGTCAGTGATTTAAAATATGTGTATACGCGTACGTGGCTTAGCTGTAATTGTGCGTGTTTAAGCTTTCATAGATTCAGTTGCGATTCTGTTGTTCCGCTAGTAGTAATTCCCCTTTTCGTACTCCACTTTATTTTGTTTTTCTTAAATTTGAATTGTGTATTTATATCCTTCTGTGTTAATAAAAATCAATAAATATAGTGATTTGCAATTATGTCTCATGATCCTTTAAGTCCGCCTACACGTCCAGAAATATTTAATGATAGACTGGGAGATGGTAATCTGAGGGTAATCTGAGCTTTGATTCACGACAAACTGAAAACTAATATTATTGAAATCTCCACACTAGACATAATTATCATTATTCCTTTATAAATTCATCAAAAATTTTAATCATATTACTAAGATCTCCAAATAAATTTCCATAATGAGTGAAGGGTTCAAATGAACTTTAAGCAACGCTGACCTAGGAAAAAACTTTTTTTATTATTTCGAAAATGCATTAAAATCCCACGGAACTTATCTGAAATCTCTTAAATTTAAGTCTCGACTTTTCAAAGATTATCATAATCCTTTCAAATAAAATGGTGACTCTTGACTTTTGTTTTTCACTCTCTCAGAGGATTTATATTTTAGAACTAAAAGCAGGATGAGTAAAAAATAGATACGGATCATTTGACATTGCTTCAATGCCCATTTAATTCTAAAACCCTACTCCCATAAATCCGAGAAAAGGAAAAAGTGACCTATCGATTCGTTAATGTGTGAGAATCTATCGTTTTTCAAGCTATTCTTGCCTTTTAACTTTTATTCTGTCTTATAGAACATCTCTGGCACGATTATTTTATTTCTTAATAGGTTCTGTCTGGGACCTTACTTTCATCAATGCAACATAAAGAATAAATTATTCCTTATATTTCCGTTAAATGCGACTGAAACCTTTTTTTAATGTTCTACACTTCGATAAAGCTCAAATATACTTCGGAAAATAATTTAAAAGTCTTCTCTCTAATCTCTAAGATAAACTTTACAAAACATAATTCCTTACAGCTATTTCCCTTACAGCTAAAGGACCTGTATAATACTCGAAGGATATGTTGCTACGTTTAATATATATCTTGTGGAATTTAATATCAATAATTTATATTTATAGCTTTGAGAGTCATAAATAGTGGCAATGGGAATCACAAGACCTTTAAAAAATATATAATATATAAATATTGATATGTCGTGTTTTAAAGATGTTAGATAGTTAAAAAAAAGTTGTTAGATGGAAAATAGTGTATGCAATGGAACTTAAAAATTTCCGTAACAAATTATATTTTAATATATATATACTATATATGTCAAGCCTCAGGCCTACTGTTAAATGAAGGCAGGCGTCATCTTTAGAATATATGTGCTTTATTACTCTCTAAGCATAAAAACTCCAACATGGGGGCAATTTAGCGTTCAAACGGATGAAGCAAAGGACAGCATAACAGCAAGGAGTCTCCAGCTTCTCTCCTCAATTTTGCTCTTATCTACAACTGAAATTAGATTTATGTAGGCAACAACATGCGTGTGCTTATACCCACAGTGCTCTCTCTACCTTTAAATAGTCGTATTCACCCTAAAATTCCTACGCGGTAGTATAAAGAGTTCACTCTATTTTTATTTATTATTCAATTAATTTTTGATTTAAACTTTGCAGACTTGACAGATATATGTATATGAAATTATGCAAAGATCAAGGTAGAATCCTAAGAAAAATTATTCTTGCAACTTTTCATCAGAGAAAATCAGTCGACAACTCTAATTATTCGTTCTTGGAACTAAACAGTTCCAGTAGCAGGAACTCAGACAGAGATAAAGTCTATCTCTCTCTTGTCACATTGTTAACTCACACGACTACTCTCTCTTCTTAATTGTCTGTTTCTCAAATGTCTTTCACATAACCTCATGGAACTGTCTAAAAAGGTTAATCGAAGAGCTTTCTCGATTTTTCCTTAGTGATTTAATATTCTTCGCCAAATGTGTCGCCAATAGGGATTAAGTCACCAATCTGGTGACTCTTGTCACATCTTTTGGTTATCATAATTTTAATTTTCAAGTTCACGCTGGGAAGTGAATCTTGCCCTTGGAAAATCAATTTTCACACAGCAAGGAAAATAACTTCCTGTTTTAGTATCATACTCTTTGTCATCATAGTTGTTATCATACATATTATTTAAACATATTTTATTTCTTTATGATATTTTTTTTCTTCAAAGTGCTCATTTTCTTTTAATCTGAAAGCAAAAGATCAATACATTCTGAAATTTCTTTCATTGAGACTTACAGAAAGTAAACTTTTTAGTATATATGAATAAAAACTATTATACGATTTACATAGTTTTCTTTGCAATTGCTTTTCAAAGAGTGCTGCTCTAATATCCGATTTATGTAGTATAAATGAATTATTCCCCTTGTTCAATTAAGATATATATATATATATATATATATATATATATATATATTAATTTACATTATTTACTTTAAATTAAAAAGATTTTAATTTTTAAGTGCAAGAAGGTTACAGCTATTTTCTGTCAGAATAATTATTATTAATTATCTACAATTAGCAGCATTATCTTAGCAACCTAAGATGATTTGAATTAAAAATTCTAATAGCAAATAAAGTTTGCACCTCCTTATACGTTTAAAACAAAAGAATAAATATTTAAGCTAGAATATATCATTAAAAATAAAGATATTTTACTTTTCCAGATTTTAACTATTTACTAATTTACTTTTTATATTACTAAAATTCTTCTCAGCTCTTCAACTACCTATTTTTTAACATTTTTTTGAAAACTTTACAGTGGCACAAAAACACTTTTTTTTATTTATATATAACTTCTATATAATCCTTTCATAAGCCGTAACAAATATTCAATCCCATGTAAAAATGTAATAAATTTTTATTACTTTTCAGTGAGTCATTTTGAAAATTTAAAAAAGTACTTTTGTAAAGGTAAAATTACGATCACATATACTAAGGTAATTGTCTTTATATAGAAATTTGAAAGTTTGTCCTCATATTCATAAAATGTGATGCAGAAAAAAAAAAGCAAGATTTTGACTTCTTCTAACAACTGAAGAATTGTAACATTGCAAGAGTAATTTAAATTTATAATCAGCTTTTGGACGTAGCATCCCATATCATAAAGTTTAAAACTTAATTACAAACTTGAAGACGCAGTAATACAAAAAATACAAAGCAAAATATACTACGGCCCACACAAAATGCGACACAATAAAGGAAGCGTGAAATTTACATCATGCTTCGGTGGCGAAGATATATGCAAATCATTAGCGTTATAGCGCAGAACCATATCACAGGTGACTGTAGCCCCACCTGAAAGCGCTATATAAGGGGAGAACAGATTGGTTATTTTAAGTACGGCAATTGTTTTTTCGTGAGTGTTTTTGCATAAGCTGTTTATCTGTGCCTCGTGGAAGACATCAAGTGTCTTTTGACCAAGTTTCTGAATTCGAACGTGAAAGAATAGTATCCTATAGGGATTGCGGATTATCCTTCAGAGATTATACTTCGGCCAACGTGTTGGACGAAGCCAAGCAACTGTGATGCGGATTTGTCATCGCTGGAGGCAGAAAGAAACGACGGACCGACAGCACCCACCTCGTTCCCGTGAGAACAAGCAGATCGTGAGCATGACAGTCAGGCGGCCACATCATAAACAATGACACAACAGATTCAGTTTTTTTCTCCTCATTCGGTGCACCATTCGACGCCGTTTGCAGTAGAGTAGTTGTCCACAAGGCGTCCATTGCTTCCTTTACCCTAGACTGGAAACCACAGGAATTTCGGTAGAATTGGTGCAATGAACGGCGGACATGGACAACGAAATGGAATGACACTGTGTCTAATGACGAATTGCGCTTCCGTTTGCAAAATTAGGATGGTTGTATTTGGGTTTGGATATACTGTTGAACTGTTGTCTTATATATCTCCCCACTGGGCATATGCCCTGCATCATGGTTTGAGGTGGTATTGGATTCCACTGCCACACACTTCTGGTACATATTGCCGATACACTGAATACAGCCAGCGCGACATCTCTGAGGTGTTGGCACCCGTGGTCCACCCATACATTTAGCGCTTGCCATCAGCCATATTCCAACAGCATAGTTTGTGACCACACGTGGCAAGCAATGTTCAAAAGTTCTTTACCTTCAGTTTGAATTGCTTTCGACTGAATAGGGTCCTTCAATAAATCAATCATTTTTTAACAAGTATAATGAAATAGATTTTTTTTTTGCATTTACATAGTAATTGAAATAATTTATATCAAATAGCATAAAATTTGCAATTTAAGTCATAATCGTTTTGAATGGCTTATCCGATACAACTTACAATTCGTGACTTCTTTCCTTTTATACTTCTTTGTACCATATAAAATAAAAAAATACATTATTTTGTCATAGAAACAAACATAAATTTGATTTTTTTATTTGCTAGTATTTGAGTTTCCTTATTACTAATTAATTTTTATCATCACATTTTTTTTGTTTATGTAAGCAACAAATGTGCTTTTAAATATAACTTTCCATTTTTAGTATAATAAAAAGTTTTAATCTCAATTATTTTTCTACGTTTATGATGAAAATTAAGACCTTCATCTCTTATGCTTTCAATAAAGAGACACTGCAAAAAACAATCTTCTGGTCCAAGAATATTCCACACTTTAAGTATACATACCACTATTGAGCTAAATTAGCAAATAAAAATGGGGAAGTAAAAAAAGTTTTTTTTTTTCTGTAAATTGCTAAAAAAGTTATTTTTAAAAAAATACCTCAAGATAGTAAAACAGTTTTTATGGTCCTAAGACCTCTTTCAAAAATAAATTTAGCCATAAAAACATAATAATATATACTAGTCGTGTAATAATCTAGTAATTCATTTTTGTACCCACAAACTGGGGCTTCACGGCGAAAAAACATTAATATATATTTCACTTTTTTCTCACAAGATTTTAAATGAAGGCTTAAAGTATAGCAAAGGCCCCATCTGGTACTTCATCGGGAAAAAAATGTAAAAAACGAAGGATACAATTTTTTTAAAAAAATTGTTTTTATAATAAATTATATCTTCTTTTATGAGGATTGGAGATTATATTAAAGCTTAGAGAAACTTTAAAAGAAACAGTTTTTTCTCACAAAGCTAATGTGAATCATCTACATTTTTATATAAATTTTTGTCTTTATATCAGTTTTATTCTTTATTGTTTCAAAAATATCTAACTAGTTTTAAAGTGTCGTTAGTTTTATAAGAATGAAATAATTTCCGTAAATATATTGTCGCTATTTCTCAGGTAACCTATTCAATAAAATAAAGAACCTGTTTAAAATGCAACAATAGTCAATCCAATAAAAATATGTTTAAGTTGTTAAAAAGAAATCCTTTTTTTGCAGTTAAAGAATGATATTTACAATCGTCTTCGGTTATTTCATGCTTAGTTACTTAAAAACATTAAAGAAGTGATTTTTTTAAAAAAAATTATGTTAAAAATTAACTATACATTGTGCAAGTTAGTGGTTTTGGCAACTTAAAAAAATATCGAAATTACTTTTACTGTTTGAAGAACTCGATATTTTATGTTTATATAGGCTACACAGTACCTTTTTTCAAAGCGTTTTTTTTTGTTGTTGTTGAAGATAGTAACAGTAAAAATATTTTATGTTTTATATTCTGATTATATTATTAGTTGATTCTGAAAGTAAAAAGTCAGTTTGATCAACCATGAAGAACTTTTGAATTTTTTAAAAACTTTTATAAAATGCTCAATTTTTAAAAGTTTAGAGTCATTTAAGTGATTTATGTTTCTTGTTGAAAAGTTGGCATGGATTTGAAAATCTGTTCCCTTGTTAAATTTAATAATTATTTTTCTAGCTAAACCTGGAAAAAACACGAACATTTTTTAAATATTAACTGTTTTAAATAAATAGTTGGAGATCTCGCACACACAGACCTAGATAACTAACTTCTGTAGAACATACGTGAGTACTTACAAAAAATTTCAAGATTATATTGAACAGAAAAAAATGCTAAGGGATTAGAAAACTCATCTTCAAATTTAAAAGTCTGAGAGAGAAAACAACATTTAAAGTTTGTAAAATCACAAAGGAAAATCTAATAATGCCTGCAAAGCTCTAAATTTTGAATATGTTATTTACCAATGCATTTAATGAGAGAACCTTTTTACAAAACAAGAGTTAATACAATAATTATATAAGTTTAAATTGTTTGGAACCAACCCGTTTTGAAGTTAAAGAATGATATTTTTAACGGTCTTCTACAGCTCTGAATGACTCAAACAAATCACTAAAGAAATAGCTTATTTTCTTAACCTGGTAGAATGCGTGTACTCGATTCTAATGCTAATGATCACGCGGTGCGACCCCAGTCCTTTTTTTATAATTATTTTTAATGTATATAATAAAAATCGTAATTCACAAGAGGATAATTTTATGAAGAGAAAGGATACTTACCTACTTTTAAGCACTTTCAATTTTTCTTTGATAATTTCAGTAAATAATCTAATTAAAATGAACTAAAATGTTTCATATGTATGTGACTTTAGTAAAGAACCCATTTCACTAACATTACAGGAATGATGTTTGCATGTAAAAATGCCATATTTTGTTCACGTTATCATAGTTTATTGTCATTTGGTGATTGACAAATTGCATGTTGAACCATGCTTGTTTTTCTTGCTTGTGTCTTTTTGACTGGGAGCAGTGTGTCTTGCGGTACACTTGTGGCTTCATATTCTTCATGATGGAGCTTTTTAAGCAGCATTTAAAAATTTCCCTTTCAATTCAAACGTTTTACGTTCATTTATTTATTGTTTGTTTTCAAATTTATTTTTGCTATCATGATTAACATTCACTGCATCCTTGCATCCAATAGAGATCGCAGATACCCATTTTTTATTTTATATTCTGTTCAATTACATTTATAAACCCTAATGACTCGAATAACACAGCAATTAAAACCACTGTGTCGTTCATAGGGGAAAAATGTAACCTGTTCATATAGAAAACATTTTGGAACACAAGTGGTCCGGCGGGAAACTTGTAATGATCTTGCCTGCGTGCCTAAGGGTGTAGAAGAAAGGGAAAAAAGACAAACCATATTCTAAATCACTTAATTTATTAACAGCACTAACCACAACACAAGTTTGATCAACCAAAATTAAGAGATGCACTCAATTAATAAATATGAGAACAATTGATGAGGTATGCGAGGTATGAGAAAGCTTTAAATACTTAGTACACTTACTTAATTCAATAGCTCTGATTTCTTAGTCATCTAATCTAGAATCAGTGTCAAGGGACAGATCGTCACCTTAAGTAATACAATTATCAATTACTAAATATCCGTGCCTCTCGTTTAATCTGATTAACCACTGATCCTCTAGAAGTCTATCCCATCTCCCATTCTTCTAGCCTGAAAGCCTAGACGTGGTCTCCTGGTAATTGAATCAAGTCCAAGCAAGTTGTACTGGCAGCAACAATACCGGTCAAGGTTCCACAGAGCCTCGGCATCTACACAGGATCGCTACTTCGTATTAAGCTCTCGACGTCATAGACTGAAAACGGCTCCTCAGCTTACTTGGATCCTTGCTGTTGTGTCTGGAAGAAGATTTTCCAGTAAAATATTATATACTGCTTGCCACCATAAATGCAACACCAAGAAAGACAAGAGATAGCACAACAAAATTTATTTTGTAGATGACATGTTGACCAAGTATCAAATGATTAAATTCATAGACTTCTGTGAAGTGTGGTTCCTGCCAGAATCAGTAGCCAGAGTAGACGCCATTGTTGGAGATCACCGCTTCCACACACCTCAGCAATGATTCAAAGGGACTTTCGATGTGTTCTTGGGGTACAGCAGACCAAGCAGCTTCCACACGTTGCCAAAGTTGATCTAGTGTGGCACCTAGGGGTGTAATCTGGGTCAATCGTTGAGCAACCATGGACCACATGTTTTCTATCAGCGAAAGATACGGAGAGCGAGCTGGCCAGGGAAGCAATTCAATCTGGTGAATGACGAAAAACCTTTGGACAATGCGTGCCACGTGTGGTCGCGCATTATCCTGTTGAAATATGGTTGTGCCTAAGCCCTGAAGGTAAGGAAGGACAACTGGCTCCAACACCTGGGAGATGTAGCTCTGACTGTTCAAAGTACCGGCAATGCGTACTAGAGGAGTGCCAGAATGATATCCAATACCACCCCATACCATAATACCCGGTGCAGGATCAGTGTGGCGGTGCATAACGCAGCTGTTCAGCATCCTCTCTCCACGGTGTCTCCAGAAATCGTGGTATTGCAGACGGATGCGTGACTCGTCAGTAAAGACTTCATTCAATTCTGCCACCCACATCCTTCTTTCATCACACCAGTGGTGGCGGAGACGTCTCTGGTTATGTGTGAAGGGTAGACCAAGCACTGGACGTCTTGCCGACAGACCACTCTGCTGTGAACAGGGTCGAATGGTACGCGCAGACACTGAATGATGCCTTACAGACTCAATTTGCTGTGCTATGGTTAGTGATGGGACTGAGCGATCCGTCACTGCCTTGCGCACAATTTGCCTGTCCTCACGGGAAGTGGTGCACTGAGGTGGATGCGATCGACCACGTCAGTCAGTCGTACCCACCTGCATCCAATGGTCACATATCCGCATTACAGTTGTTTGGTTTCGTCCAACACGACTACCAATTTTCCTGAAAGATAATCCACAATCTGGGTAGGCCACTCTATCCTTCCTCTATCGAACTCGGATACTTGATCAAAAGCTGATCGTTGTTTTCTATGAGACATAACTGATCGTTTTTTTTTGAAAAAACCACAAGAAAAGCACAATTGCCGAACTTGAAATCGTTGAAATCTCCAAGCCTTAAAAAGCGCTTTGCGGTGGTGCCACAGGCGTTTGGATGTGTCTGCGCTGAAATTCTAATCATTTGCATATCTCACCTCCGCTAATGCATGTTGTAAATTTCATGTTATTTGCGTGCTACCTTCAGGGTGTTGGCTTTACGGTGGCCAGAAGTGTATATACAGCCTTCTCGCAGAGACTATTCACGGCGTCCAGTCTGGTTATTTCCGTTGGCTTCATTCAGCAGGAAATACCAGATGCTGTGCAGCTAAAAACATCAGTTTTGGACTCCACAGGAATGAACTTTTCAGTGATGAGTCGAAATGTACCAGATCAAGAGATTATTGTCGCTTCCTCATCGGGAGAGAAAGTAGAGCTCACTTTCATTACTCCAACGAGGCAGTAATTGCAGATTTGGGGGCAAATGAATCCTTGTCTCGTGCGGCATAATGTTGTGCAATTGTACAACACTGCACGTTTTCGATGTGTCAATTCACAGCGTTATATGAATGAAATCGCTAACGCTTATGTGAGGTTTTTCTGGGTGTTTTGGTACCAGACTACAATATTGTGGATGATAATGCTGACACATGGCAATGGCTGGCACATACAATAACAAAAATGGCTGAGGAATTTTGCGAAGGAATGAATATTCGTTGTGTGGATCCTGGAGGTGTCTGGATCACAGTTATATTAAATATGTTTGAAATGGTTCAGAAAAGACCATTTCTCAACGTAGCTCTTCTTCCAGGACTCCCAAGGAATTATAAAAAAAAAGTCTAGCTTTTGGAAAAATAGGCTTTGTTGGCTAACATATTAAATGAAACCTTCATAAACAGTATAACAAATCATTGTGAGGCTTGTATAGCAGTACACAGTGCTTACACCATATTTTACAGATTTTTCTTAAAGTGCTTTATCTCTGATTTATGATTTTATATTTTTATATGACTTGTATCTTAACTCACAATTAAAATCCTTTCTATATTGTTATCTTGCTATATTCTTTCTGACATTGTAATTTGTCTCTATTTCAAATTCCGTGGCAACACAGTAAGTAGTTCATTCATTTTCGTAGATTTTATGTTTTTTTTTTTTGTTTAACATTTATAAACCCCGTGCACCACGCAATGTATAACACGGGGGCATACAACACAGACAGAAGAAAGGGGATTACAACACAGACATCTATGCCTTCTCCGGGATTCGAACCCAGTCCCTACGGCACCACAGTCAGCTTCACTGACCGCAATACCGGATGGGCGGCTAGATTTTATGTTTGTGACCTTAATTTTGGACAGAAAAACGTATTTGTTTATACTAAAATAGTTTGAATATATTCTGATTCTTTATTCTCCTTTTGGGATATCTCTTAATTTCGAAATAACTGCAGAAACCCTTTATTATTAAGAGCCTGAAACATTTTCTCTGTAGTGATTTTGAAACTTATATTTCGAAAAATATTTGCTTCGATATATTTTAATTAGGGTCTTATTTCCTATTAAACCCTATGATTTTTTCTTCGAAATACTGCCAGTTCTTTTTCAGGATGCTTGTTGGCAATAATTTTCAATAAAAACAAAAATA
The DNA here is from genome assembly GCA_019973975.1 of Trichonephila clavata. NCBI lineage: Eukaryota > Metazoa > Arthropoda > Arachnida > Araneae > Nephilidae > Trichonephila > Trichonephila clavata. The sequence goes on along the minus strand of BMAO01023924.1, from coordinate 33,226 downwards.
AAAATTAATTTTTCATAAATTTTAAATTTGCATCAAAATTTCCAAAATAATCATTCAAGCAGTTTTTCAATTAAAATTGAAAGGGAAAAATATATGTAAGAAGAAAAAATGTCTTTAGCGATACTGGACAAAAAAATCAAAAGCGATTTTACAAATTTTATATATTCCCTTATATATCTTCAAAACTATATATCAAGTACATATAATTCATTTATAAACATACTACACAGTAAAAATAACTTTTCGTTCTGTAAACCTTTTCCATGAGTATTTTTTGAAAAAGATATTGGATTCATGTAGAAGTAAAAAATATACTTTCGTAGAGTACAAAAAAAGTGTTCCATTTCTTCTAAGGGATTTTTTGTCTCAAGAAACAAAAAGGGAAATTATTTTCTTTCCGAAATGTTGACGTTGTCTTCTAAAAACTGATTTTATTTAAATAATATTACTTTTCATTGTTACTATGAAATTGTTGGTAGTTTTTCTATGGGCATTTCTAATTATTTTTAATTTAACAGTCATTCTAAATCAAGTGTGAAATGCTTGTCTTAAATTATACGGCGGTCTTTCTGAAGTTTTTGAACTACAGCTATATTTTTAAAATTGTACTTACAAAATTTTAGAAGTATTCAAAGTAATGAATCACTCTGGTCAATGCACTTTTGTACAGGAATTATTCCACAGATTAAATGCCTCAAATCATTCATTTCTTGGAATTAATGAAAAAAGGCATGAATGAAAAAAAGTCTACGTAAGTTTTTTATTAGATAAAAAAAATACCCAAACGTCATACTCCACTGAATCCGGAAAATATGGTAGATACTTAGTTACTTTAATTTATTGTGTTTTTTTTAAAAATTAAACTGTTAGTACGGCTGTATAGGAAGATGTATTTTCATGGTGTAAAGCATTAGTATTCACTTCTTGGAGAGTTTCTGGAAGAAATTTAGTAGTATATCTTGCTGTGACTGTATTCTGTCCTTACAACTTGATGGCTTTGACCAATCCCGAGCTTCTGATCAAAACGGCAAACATTGCTTTTTTAATGGCTCGTTTTTTTTTGAAGTAAAACTTCTTTACATGTGCTTGACTTGGGGAGAAAGCTGGTGAATGCTTGATGAGAGCATTACGAAAAGAGTAATCGGGCGAGGCGAACGGACGTATGCTTGACTTGGAAAGGATTACCATATTACATCAAAAACAACCTTGGTGGAGTGCACTAAGCACCCGCTGCACTTCAGTTCATAACTTCAGCAAATACGAGCGCGGTCAATGTGAAGGAGGGTGACAGCTTCGCAAACCCGTGGCTGCATTTCTATTTTTCATGAGTGACAGAAAAAAGTTGTCCATGGTTACTTTCAATTTTCAAAGTCTCAGAAAGCTCGTGTCAGCTTTGAGCGATCCCGTAATTGATTTAAGAAATATTTTGTTTCTATCACAGAAACCTAGTCAAATGGCGTTGAAAATATTGACATCCTGAATTTTAATTGTATTGCGAAGTTTAAGCGTAAAAATGTTAGATCAGCAGGAGTGGCAATTTATCAGAAATCAAATGATGCCTCGAATATAGTAACTTCGAACATGACATTTCATTACGATATATTCGTGAAATCGATATTGGTCAATTATCAATTGGTGATATATGTGCTGTACACTGTGTTTTGGACGATGGAACAAACATCACAATGGTAGTTGTTTACATTTCGCCTGATAAAAGTTAATAGTATTATAAAGTTTTTATATGAAAGATTTATGAGATTTACTGTCGAGTAGGCTCTGAAGAATTGTTGAAGAAGAGCTATCATACGTTGCAACTAATTTTAGCAGGAAATTTCAATGTTAATTTCGCGTCCGAAGATGGAAAACTCTTAGTAAACTTTCTACAATAAAAATTGTATTTTAAAAAAAACAAAGAGAACACGCTTTTATAATGATTCGAATTAAAAAGTAAAAAAATAATTCTTAATATAACAATAAAATGATGAACGAGAAAATTAATGTCATTGGGGTAAAAACGTAAGGTGTTATATCAATTGTTATAGTTTCTAACTTCTATTCCAAAATGCTGAGTTAGTGTAAAAATGTAGTACAAAGCACCCCTACGCTTTTACCCCAATGACCCCTTTAAATTTTCTCGTTCATCATTTTATTCTTATATTAAGAATTATTGTTTTACTTTTTAGTTCGAATTAGTATAACTGCGTGTACTTTCGCGTTTCTCTCTTTCAAACTATAATTTATTTTTAATTTTTAGTTCGATCTACAATAAAGATTTATGAATTTTTTTCTTTCATTTGTTTATTGTTGAATTTATCCTTGAGTTTGATATTTGGAGCCGGAACTTACGTGGCTGCTGAAATTAGTCTTGCACTGCAGTGGATATTAATTAAAGGGTCTGAAGTGTATTTATTCTCTCCGTTTACCGGGCCTCTGATGAGTCCCACATCGTTATATTAGATTCCGTCTCTATAGAACAGGTCAAATAGTTAAAAGCGTGTTAAGTAAAAAAGGTTCGAATTTTAAAAAATTCATGTATCATGTTTTTATAACGGACTAAAAAGTACAAAGTTCCTCCTTTTCATTTTTTTCTTCCTTCACATTTTTATGCATTTTCATCTACTTCATAGCTATGGTCCAAATTTCAAATATGTACCTCATCGGAAAGTCACACAGTTTAATCAATTACAAAACTCCACCCGGACAGACATTCAAGAAAGCGAGTTAATAATAGCATGATAATATTAAGTGTCAATCGTATTATCCCTTTTTTAACGTATTGCTATAATGTTAATTCGTATCATCACTTCTAAACGTATTGCTTTAAAAAATACAAAATATTTAGCAGTGAGAAGATAAATTTTTTTTCACATACACCAGCCTTTTTTTAAGTTTCATTTTCAGATAAATGTTTATATTATGGTGAGAAATTTCTAACATCCACCCACCCTCCACTTTCTCACATAAAGAACACTTTTTGTTTGTTTTATTTGTAATAACCACAAGTGTATTTTACTCTTGCATATAATTAGATTTAAATTAAAAATTGCTTTAGGGTTACACCTTATTCTTTTAGTTACTAAATCTGGACTTAGTCGCCAAATTTGGATATGGTATATGGAATTAGTCACCAAATTTGAAAATTGTATATGCAATAAGTTGCCAAGTCTGGAAGTGGTATATGGAATGGTTGCCAAATATGATTATCGTTATTCCTGACGATCCTGATAAAGACAATGGAACAAAATTTATGAAATTATTGTATTGTCATCGGTTTTTGACAAGTGTGCAAAATTTCCAATTAATTCAATCTTTTAAAGTGGGTAAAAATCGAGTTCTAAGAATCCGTTACATACAAGTGAAACTTATAAAAGCGTGTTAAAAATTAGAACTACAAATGAATAAAATGAATAATAACCGAAATGAGCCTAACAACAATTGATGAATTTTTCTCTAGATACCTTTCTAATTTTTATTCGAAAACGTATGTATTTTATTTCTCATACCATAAGCCTATTGTCTTGGTATTACAATCAACCACAGTAATTACTGATGTATCCGGCAATGAAAATAATGAATAAAAATAAAAACTATATTCAACAATATTGATTTATCGATTAAAACCCATAATAAATTTAAATATTTGTAGAAAATTGTTGTTGTCGTATCCTTCCCGATGGGAAGGAATGAAAGTTACCAGAGCCTGTGAGACCGGTTGGATTTCTTTACGATAGATGGCGTCACCACCTATCTCCACTTCCACAATTTCAGTATGGAACTGGAGATGAGGGAAATATTCTCCAGCCCCCTGCACTCGTGGTTTCTGCTACGACCACCTACAAGACTTTCGGACCCACTGATTTAACAACCTCGTACTCCGTGTGTACTCGGTGGTATTTGGTGGCATCGGACATCGAACCCAGGCTCTCCAGTCTGGAGTCCGATGCTTTAATCTCTAGGCTACCCACGGCCCTAAAAAATTAATCCATGTATATGAATATATATACGTATATATTATACATATATAAACATATATATGTACATACATTTATATTGGAGCTAAAAAAGTTTCCCTTCAGTCTTGTGGTCTAAAGCACACTGGTTTTTTTTTTTTACCATTGTCTACATGGGATCCTATTTAAAGACCCCTACTTTGTTTTCTTGACATGTTGGAACGTCAAAAAACGGTATATACATTCATCACTCACTATAATTTTAAAAATGCGGTGACCACCATCATTTAGCAATATAAGGGTTTCCTTATTGATTTTGACACGCTCCTCCTTTTGGTGATCAGTTAGATTATGGGGAACCGAAACGCAAACTATTTTTTTCATACATAATTATTCATGAATAACTTTGAGTACGGCTGCGGACGCAATGCTAAATTTCTTCTGTATCATTTGATTAGTAAAACAATTATCATCCATTAGCATTTTTCGCATAACAGACATTATCCGGGATTTCGTCCGACCGCAGCCTTCCTTCGTCTTCAAGAAAACTGCTACCTCTGTAAAATTATTTAAACCATCTGAAAACAGTAGCCCGACATGGAGGTTCATCTCAAAATGCTAATTGCAGCCGTTGAACGCATTCTTCCTGATTTAATCCCACTTTAAAATCAAAGAAAATCCTATCATGGTTAAGTTTTCGCGTCAATTCCATTTTCTCTTCTGTGTCTAAAATTTATTCTATGATGAGCAATTTGAAGAAAGTCAGTGAAAGATCGTCTGGTGTGTTAAAATACTTTGCATTTTCAAATTAAGCCTTTATTTAATTTTTTTGTAACTTCTCGTCTGCGCGTATCACACAAATTTCAGTGTTACCCTCGTACTTTAGCCACCTTCAAAAAGAACAAAAATCGCATTGAGATATGAATTTCCGCTATATGTTATTCTCTAAAAGGATCTCATTTGTTGAAATGTGATTATTTTACGCAAACAATAATCTCTAATCAAGATCCTACAATTTATTGCAATTGTTAATTTCTTTATGTAGTTTTAACTTTTTTTTAACGACACTATTGTTTGTCTTATGAATACTCATTTTTTCTCTTCCAATCTTACGCTTTTGTAATTTTAAATAAAATACAGATGGTGTTTATTATTTTAGTCCTTAAGGGGAATGATTACATTCGGATTCGTAATTTAAAAAAAGCGTATAAAAGAATAATTTTTTTTTTCATATATGTGGCCAGTTGAAATAGAATATACGTACACACTTGTTTTGGGAACATTATTACAAGATGCAATTATTTAGACCCGATTTTTGGCAACTAATGAAGAAAGAATGACTTAGCTTCAAAACATTCTCCTTTTGTGAAAAAAAAAAATTAGATATAATACTAATATTTTGCCTGTATACTAAGGATTCTTTAACGGGGTTTAACAAAAAATTTTGAAATACGTAATTTAGGAGGGGATTTATTCATATTTTATGATAGCAGGGTAGAGAAATTTCAACCAAAAACACCATCTGTATATATATATATATATATAATTATTACAAATGATTGTAACTCTGAAAACAATGTGAATTTTGCAAAATTCCTAGTTTAACTCCGGCATAGAAGTTCTATAACCCTTTAAGATCCAGCTCCCACGTTCGTGCTGCAACACTCCACGTTACACAGGGATAGAAATAATTTTCTTTATTATTTTTTCCAGTATCACACATAGTATAGGGTTAATATCCAGAAGAACGCAATACTTAAAGATAAAAATATTTCGAGTCTTAAAGGGATAAAAATATCTAACCAACACAATTGTACGAGCTACATCTAAAAGGCAAAATATTATAATTACTGAAACATTTGCCATAAAAAGATTTCATTATTTCTTCATTTTTTGCCAAATCGTTGCATTTAAAAAAATATTTTTGTAAAAATATTCTGAAAACAATTTTATATGAATATTCTGACACTAAATAAATTGTAAAAAGTATCCATTTTTACGCTTTTTTCAAAATCACGGTCCCGAACGTAGTCGTCAACATAATTAATTTTCAAACTAAAATAATTGCCACATTATTTTACCGTTTTGTGTTAATGAATCTAAAATTGGAATTTATCATTTAAGTATTTTAATAATAGTCGTAATCCACTTACTCCACTGGGATATTTATGATATCTTAACATTATATATTGCTTTTAAATATTTGATATTTATGTCTTACCATTAATCTTTCGATTGTATTCAAATATATATTCTTTGCCCTTTCATCTAGATATAAAAAGCATAATAATTACATTTTTATAGCGAAAGAATATTTATTTTTTACATCCCCTTAATTCACCTCCTTATGGGAGTCGATTTTTACAAAACCTATTTTTAGATAATCTCTACTAAACAAAATATATTTGTCAAATTTTCAGATCTGTATTTCTAATAGTTCCTGAGATCTCATGATGATTTGCTATTATAGTATGTATGAACTAGCTGTTACCCAAAACCTTCGCTGGGTACTTTATGATGTTGTATGGAAAAAAATATACAGTTTCTATATACATACATTTTTTATATCAAAGTCCTAGCATTAAGGTATCCGACTACCCTAAAATTGTGAATTTTGTCAAAAACTGACAAATTTTTTAATGATTTTTCTTTATAGGGCATCGTATTAACTTTATCAAAATACCAAGTTTATTATGTTCCGTTCACTAAAACAAAAACTACACGTGTTTTAGTGAAAGCAAATGCCGTTACTTTAAACAAGATATACTTTGAAACTCGTTTTACTCGGAATGGGATTTTTTGAAAATGTCCAAACGGGGACAGCGATTGCTCAAAAAGTTTCGAATAATAATTAACTGAAATTTTTTGTGTATGTTCTGTATAACAGTAGAAATGTTTTATCCTTCAAATTTATCAATCCGTCTCTTATTACAAAATTTACAGTCCTTTATGGGAATATAATCCCTGTTGTTTTAACCTATTTCATATAATAACTAAGATAAAGTCTGTAGTTTTTGTAAAAACTAAAATATGTCTTATCCTGAAGGTCATTTTAAAAATGATTAACATACAAACACATTGGAATTGAAAATATTTTCACAAACTTGTACTGAATGGGCCCCATTTATGTTATTTTTTGTAAATTTTCACAAATATTTTCGCATTTCAGTAAAAATAGTTTCTTTTTCTCTTCTTAATTTTAGCATATTTTTCTTAAAATGTACTAAACAAATCTAAAAACAACAAAAGATCCCCATATCTGCATTTTTTAAAAATAAAATTTCGCAAGTAGTCGGATACCTCAAGAATTCAATTGTATTGAAAAATATTCATATAACTCTCACTTCTTAATTTAAATCCGACAGAACTATTGAAGACTATTTTTGATGTGTAACATCTTTACTCTCGGTTGCTGGATATTTTTTGGAGTGATTTCGTGAAAAGGGACGGAAATGCGTAACAGGAAGTCGGAGGAAGCGCGCGCTGTTTGATTTGACCAATTCAGCGCCTTGGGTGTGTCTATTCACTAGCCTCGTCTCAGGGTCCAACTCTACTAGCAATTAAGACGCCCACCTACGGCACACACCAGCAAGTCTTATTAGACTTCATCCAGAATAAACTTGTGATTATTACGCTCAAATGTCTAAGTCTCAGGGCTCGTTGTGTTTGAATGAGTGAGTGAGTGAATGTAGGGTTTAATGGCGCAAGAGCCGATTTCGGCTAAGCTGCACCAATCAATTGTTAAAATATTAAAAATCCATTTAAAATACTCAAATATAGTTAAAAACTCACACAAATAAACAATCAAATTTTGGTGGGGCACACCCCACCAAGTCAAACAAGTTTAAAACATTTCAGAAAAAGAAAATCAAAATATTTTATATTCAAGTAAAAAATTGCTAATAACAAGTTTTTGGTGGGGATTACCCCCACCAAGTCCGATAAGTATGATTCAATCACGCCCCTTCCGGTGCTTGGTCGTTAAATATTTTTTTTTCCATAACTTCTGCTTCTTCTGCTTCAACATCATATATGAGCATGTCATTTTCTTTTTCTTCTTCTTCGGAAGTCTGTACTGGAGAACTCTTTATCGGTATGTGTGGTGCCATTTTTATATACATAGACGTTTCGTTTACTTTTTGTAGTAGCTTTTTCGTTCTTGCTCGAGATTTTGTATGTTTCCTTTTTGAATATTGTATTATACCTGCAGAAGGGAGTCGAGTACGGGAGTTGGATGGAGAAGCAGATATATTTGATGAAGTTTCCATAGGGCTGAACGGGGTGGTGCTGGTAGTAGTAGTAGGAATTGGTATAGGTAACTGAGGATAATTTGATATGGCTGGTATTTCTGAGGATGTGGAAGGAAGTAGATGTACCTGAGTTGAAGATGTGGAGACTGCAGGCATTGAGGGTGATGTACTTGCCTTTTGATTTGCAGAGGGTAAGGGTTTAAGACATTGTAATGGAGGGCAGATTACGTTCGTTATATTTGGATCGGTTTGAGTAGTACTGGATATAGTTGAAGGTTTAATGGCGTGTGCATATGTGCGAGATATTTGTGGGACAATCAATTTACGGGCTTCAGGATAAGATATAGTTTTATTTGTTTTTATTTCCTGGATCTGTTTTTCTATTTTCCCCTTTGGGCATAGTTTTGAATCGGATGTATGAGATTGGGAACAATTAACACATTTTGGCTCTAGACTACAATCCGTTGAAGAATGTCCAATGGATGCACATCTAGAGCACGTTAATTGACCGCGACAAGCTATTTGTGAGTGGCCGAACCCCTCTGACACTTAAAACAGCGCAGAGGAATCGGTATGTAGGGACGTACTTTACAATTTAGGTATCCGGCTTTAATGGTTGATGGTAGATTAGGGCTATTGAAGGTTAGAATTAAATGTTTAGTGGGTAAAAGTGCAGTGTCTTTTTTTATTGTAATTCTTCTGACCTGGGTAACGCCCTGGTCATGAAGTCCTTCGATAATTTCTGCCTCGGAGGCACACAAAAGATCTGGTTCAGAGATGACACCCCGACAAGAATTCAAAGATCTGTGAGGACTTACAGTTAGTGGAGAATCTAAAAAGGTTTTAGCAAGCAAGAACGATTTACTTTGCAAGGCAGAGGTAGTCTCAATGAGTAAGTCACCGGATCGTAATTTTTTGATGGATTTTGGTTATCCACCTATTCCTATTACAGCCTTGTGAACAGCAAACGGAGATTTTCGAGTCATTTCATTGTTGGGTAAAGTTAAGATTAAAAATCGTGAACATTTTGCAACTTCGTCAACGTTAAGAGTGGGTAAAATAAGGCCTTTACCCGGGCCATTCTGAATTGGATCCATAAGCGTAGAAAAACATTCATTATGGCGTGCCTCCACCCACCAAGGAGTCCAACAAGGGAGGCAGTGTGCCGGTCATCTGGCAAAAGCCAGGCACGGCGCTTACCTGGAGTATACCCAGAATATAATGCTACATCATCAGGGCGAGGATCCAACGGGTAAACCCGCCACCCCTTATCTGCAGCACTAACCTTACAGCAATGTCTCGGAAGAAACTTATCACCAGCCGATTGACAGGAGCGGGCTCACTCCTGCCACCCGTCTACAGCGAAACGTGGGCCAAAGGGAACGCAAAAGGTATCCCCAGGACACCATTTTCCTCCTTACGGGACGCCGCACACGGCAAACATACGGGTCGGAAAACCAACGGTGTTAGTCGAAAACGAATATCAACATAAGCAAAATAATTAATGAAACAGAAGAAAAAAAGAACTAAATTAACGCAATACAAAATGTAAACAACAATATGTTATTAATCGGGATACGTAATCAAACTAAATAAATATATAACACAAGTACACATTTACACACACAAGTATATTTAATATTTTTTTTAAGCTGTGATCTAGACGTGAAAAGAAAGAATGGAGGAATGGAATGACAGAAAGAGGGTCGAAAATAGAGACGGATCACTAGGGCCCACCGGGGTCGTGACACCCGTGTTTACCAAAGACAGTAAACCCCTTGGTTAAAGGAAAAGATCACTAGGGTACCTCGGGATTGTGACACCCGTACTCACCTAAAGAAGGTGAGCCCCCTGAATGGTCATTGTATATTAATAATTATAGTTCCTGTTAAGCGTCTGACAAAGCTCATCATTCTTTAAAAAAATAGGAGAAAGTAATATGGAATTATTTGAATAAATATTTAAGTGCTTATCATTTCATACTTTGAGGTTAATTCCTGTCGCTGTCAATAAAATATTTTTAATTGTGATTAAAAAAGATTTCTCGATTAAAAAAAACTAATTACGTAAACGGGTATTTTTTTTTGATTTTCTCTAATATTTCTAATTTTTAAGTATACGCTTGACGGTGTTTCTTCGCTACTCTCGTCTGAGGGTCTAACTGTAGTAGCAATTAACACGCCCGCCTACCGCACATACCAGCAAGTCTTGTCATTTTGGTGGTCGCATACATTTCTCCGAATCAGTCAAAAAAAAATTAAAGATTTCCTGCATTTTGTACTTTTACCGTATACCAAAAGTGGTTCTGCTCTTGTTTTTAAAAAAAAACTATCACTCGCTTCCCATGATTTTGAGTGGCGATTTTAACGTTAACTTTAGTTTGCCAGAAGCTGAGCCGCTCATAGCTTTTCTGAGAGATGAACTCAAGCACGAAATGAACACAAATCGAAATGTTTCGACAACTAAAATGGTACTGTTATTGACGCCGTTTTTCAAGGATCTTTAAATTCTTTGAAATCAGAAGTATATGTCATACTTTAGTTTTCATAAATCTATTGTCTCCGCTCTTCCTCAAATTGAACAATAATAAATATTTTTGATAAAAAACTGCATTACTCCTTGTGTTAATGAAATAAAATTTTAATTAAAGATATAATTATTCAATAGAAAATTATTTCCTGTCATAACCGATTCATTTCTTTCAGGATTAAAGTCACTATTGCGTATTTACCATGATAAAAAGTCAGATGTTACACATCATATGCGACTACTGTAAGACTGGTTTCTTTTTTTTCTAAATGAAGTGGAAAAATCTTGCGCGCTTTCGTAACCCCCCCCCCCAAGTGGTTTTCCGCAAAACCCATTTTTAGTGGATCTCTACTCAATACAATAAGTATACTTGCAAAATTTCAAGTCTAAATCTAAAACAGTAATAGCTCAACTTACGCGATTTTCAAATATCATCGAATGGTCCTTTCTTTTCTTTTTTTCATAACTAAAACGCATGTGGATTCAGTGCCAGAGTTTCATGAAATTGCAAATTTGATTGAAGAAGTTGTCGATATTGTGCCAGACAAATAAATTTAGTAGTAAATAGTGGTGACATTCAAGAACTACTGGGTTCCCACAATTAGGAGCCGACAACTGATGAGCTGCACATAGAAATGCAAGAGGAAGACATTGAAGAACTTGAGTCTTTCGGCGCGGTTCAATAGATCGAATGACGGTATGTAATTTGACAGAAGGCGTAAGTGTAATTCAAAAGGGTTACAAATTTTAGAAAATACGTACTTGAAAGGAGAGCGTATTTTTTCTACTAGACAAATTGTTAATATTTGTCTACTAGAGGCTCTCCCTTGAAGTACGTATTTTTTTTTGTTCTAAATTAATTTTTTGTCTTCTCCAGCCTCAGCTAAAAAAATGTGCATGCATTATTTCTATGCGAAATTATACCTCGACTTACGCCGATTCGATTGATGCGGTTATCACTCAGTTCCCGCGTATGTTTGGGGTATTTCAGTTGTTCAAAAACAGAAACTTTTTTAACAATAAGTTCCAGTAACTATCGATGAGAATCGATTTCCGTTAGAGACGTTCTTACCGAATTTCAGTTCAATAGAAAAACATACGTATAAAAATTTATTACGGTAAGTACTAATTAGTTAACAAAATATTTTTAACAAAAAAAACCCCAAATGAGTCAATTTATGTAAAATACGTTTTTAGTGCAACTCTATTCAACAAAAGTAACATGCCTACAAAAATTCAAATTTGTAGTTCTTATAGTTCGAAAACAGGAATATTTATCTATAAGGCCCCTTGGAAGATGATTTTTGCAAAAAAATTTTTGTAAAGGATCTCGACTCTATGAGAAAAACATGCCTACTAAATTTCAAGTCCGTAGGTCTAATAGTCGAAAAACATGAATATATTTATGTATATCGCACCTTAAGCTCTCAGAAAGACTCTTGGGGCTCAATTTTTTGCAAAAATCCTTTTGTAGCGAATAACTATTCCATGAAAGAAACGGGCCTATAAAATTTCAACCTAGTAGGCCTAACAGATCAAAAACAGGCTTATTTATTTATAACGTTCCTTAACTCCCACAACGCTCCTAAGGGGTCAATTTTTGTAAGATCTTATCGTAGCGAATCTCTACTCCATTAAAGAAACGTAGCTATCAAACTTCAAATTTGTAGGTAAAAATAGTTCACAAAACAGGAATATTTATGTATTACATCCTCCCAACGCCTCTTGGAGGTCGATTTTCACAAAATCCATTCATGGTGGTCCTATACTCCATAACAGGAACATACCTACCAAATTTCAAGTCTGTAAGTCCAATAGTTCAGAGATATGGGGATGAGGGGGTGATCCGCTTTTCTCCTTTATCTTTATACATAACTAAACGAATAAACTTATTTTCTAATTTCAGCAAATTGAATTTCGAATATCTGATAAAAATTATAAAGTATATTCTCTCAGAAAATTCTTATGAGAAATAATGTATTTCTTTGTATCTCTTTTAAAAAAAATAAATATTTCATATAGGATTCATATAAAAAATATATTTTGTATTAAAAAAAGCCCATAAAAAGATATTTCAATACCTATATAGTCTTTCCAAATTTATAAGGAATGAAAGATGTCATCTAAATTGTCCATTTTTTTTCAATTTCTGGTGTTTAGTTTCTAATGTTAGTTCATGTGTTAGAATTCTTTAGTTGTGATGTAATTGTTGATTAGAGTGGCAGGCAATATATCCAGCTATAAGTAAATAAATTGTCATAATCCACAATTATTTATTACAGTTTGTTATTCAAAAGTAAGTTCTTATTTTACAACCTAAACGATTTATTTCTGTTAAAGTTATGTTTTGTCTTTGAAAGACTCGAAATTTATCAATAGGCATTCGAAATATGCACTCAAACTCTTTTTACGTTCTACACAGATTTATAATATTTGAATGGTTTATATGTAACCATTTCGAAGACTTTTCTCAAGTTTCAAATTGAGTATTGGAATGAATGTATCATGTAAATGGGCACTACTTTTCAAAAGTCACGAATTCATTTTAAACTAGTGTTCATGAATAATAATTAACTGCATATATATATATATATATATATATATATATATATATAAATATATATATATAATTAATTTAATAATAAATAAAAATAGAACGATCTCTTTCTATCACGTAGGGATTTTAGGTTGAATAGGACTATTTAAGGTAGAGCGAGCGCACTGATATATATAAGTGAACAAACGCTTGCTGTGATAATGTCTTTTGTTCCATCCAATTAGGCGCCATGTTGGGGTATTTATACTTAAAGAATAATAAAGTATACAGATATTTTAAAGATGACGGCTTTATTCACTTATCAGCAGGCCTGGAGACACACACACACACACACATATATATATATATATATAATATTTAAAATATATATATATATATATATATATATATATATATAAATATATATATAACATTTAAAATTAAGATGTACTAAATTAAACATTCACTTTAATTATAATTCGGATTCCATCCCATGATGATCTCCTATGTCACTTTGCTCTATGGTGTTTTTCCCTTGTAATTCATATGAACTTTTTCTCTTTTCTTCACCTCACTTCATGATGGAGAATATCAATTCCCCGCATTTTCAAAATGGGCTATCCATTATTTAGCTTAGTGATTTGGAATTTCTTATGTGTTTTTCCCAGAAATGATATGACTCCAATTTCACCCCATTCCCGCTTGAAGTAGAGTTTCTGGATATCCTGTATATATTCTCTGCGTAGAACTTTTCTTCTGGAAATCTTTGGATTAAAGAACGATTTTTTGTTATAATCCTCCACAATTCATTGATAATTTATATCAATTTGAAACATAGAATTTATCTTAAGTCATTACTTTTAATGCTATAAAAATAAATAAACTTCTTCATGTTTAGAAATAAAATAAATTTAGATCACTCTCAATGATTTCAGTAATTTTTATTTATAAAAAACAAGTCAACACCACTGTTGATTTTCCAATAGTATTATGGAAGTTAAAACTAATTTCAATTTTCGTTGAAAGGTTATGTATATATATTTAGCATGGTTTAAGACAATCAAATATGCTTTATTTTCGGGATCCACAAAAGGTTTATTATGTGGAATCATTTTAATGAAATTTCAATGCGCCTTTATTTAAAAGTGACAATTCATTACGGAAACACAGTTTCAAATTTATATAATTAATTTCAATTGAGGAATTATTGGAACTATCTTTCGCTACCAGCTACAGTTGTAATTACTACATCAGTTTATTCATTATTCATCGATAACAATACAGATTATTTTAAATGCAGAATGTACATTAATAATATAAAGTGAAATTTAATAATGAATGAGTGCGTAACTTTAATTGCATTTACTAAAAACAAATAATGTAAAAAAATTCAGTCAATCCCTATTTAGGTCAACAAAAAGAAATTTATTTAAATTGATTTAATTTAATTAATGAATTTGTTTTTGAAAAACTATCAACTACAAATTAAAAAAATATATTTGAAGCCAATAAAATATTCGTTAGAATAAGTTGCTGCCACCATCTGTTGGTACTAGTTCTAACTTCGCTAAAAATAACTCAGAATAAATTAAAAATTAAAAATTAAAATTTAATTAATGAATTAATATTTTTAAAAAACTGTATTAACATCAAATGTCATCCACTGCAAGTTATGACGAATCTATACGTGTCCATCAATTAACCTCTGGAGGAATTCTTATGGGCCAGCGGTTTATTTCAACCAACCTTCTCCGAAAAGACAGAAAACATGATTATACAAATTAAGTTTAATATATATATTCTTTATTCGCAGGTTGAGAGTTAGTGAAGTGAGAATAGATTAGGAGTGAAGTGAGAATAGATTGGAAGTGAAGTGAATTGTGAACAGAT
Organism: Trichonephila clavata; assembly: GCA_019973975.1. Classification (NCBI taxonomy): domain Eukaryota; kingdom Metazoa; phylum Arthropoda; class Arachnida; order Araneae; family Nephilidae; genus Trichonephila; species Trichonephila clavata. The sequence goes on along the minus strand of BMAO01023924.1, from coordinate 18,071 downwards.
GAGAAGTGAAGTAAATCGGCAGTGAAACGTATACGTAAACAATGTAGCAAGCCAGAAAATGGAATATAAAGGAAGTGATTAGTTTAAATATTGGAGCCGCGTTAAAGTCAACGCAAAAGATTAGAAGACCACAAGAGTTTAGGTACATTGATCTTAAATCTAGTTGTATGTTATAAAGTTAATCTAATAGGGTATTCATTAAATAAATAAGCTCTATATAACGTATCTTAAAGGTAGAGCTACATGATTGAATATATTCTCCCCAAATCAATCTCGTCTCACTCCTATTCTATTACTGATTAAATTAATCTTGTTTGAGTGTTGTTTGTGTCTAAATTGAATGTAGGGATAAATAAAATAACTGGAGTTCATCATGTCGTCTGATCATTTAGTTCCTCCCACACCTCTAGCCGGGTCACAGGGAAGAGGGACGTAAATTCTTTATAAAGTTCAAAAAAATGTATTTGATTTTCAGTGGATCAGTGGAATTCCTTGTGTAATCACTTCATCTCGATTCACCAAATCCTTGAGATTGCTCCATAGGGAAAAATCTAACGGTGGGATATCTAGTGACCAAAGTGGCCATAGAGCCTAAGTCGCATGCATGATCCAGCTAAAGGAGCATGTAATATTCAGATAATCACTTACAGGAGCCCAAAAATGAGCAGAATCTCCACCAGGAACAATCATGCATCATCTTTCATTCATTCAACATCCTTTACCGTATTTTTCTCGTAGTATATGAATCGTAAGGTACAAATCTTTGGGCATTTTGCTTGTACTCCCAACGAGAAATCTAGCTGTACTGAGTTTGAGTGCTATTTTGGGGACACATGTACATATATAATGTAGCCTGTTTAGGTCTACGTAGAGCTATTTCTTTTAGATTGATGTCAGTGAGACTAAGTATATGTTATATGGACCCTGATAACAGAATTCTGCAATAAAAAAATTATAGTTCAAATTTGGACCTTCAGGTGAAAAAGAGACGCTTGAGGAACAAAGAACACAAATTGAAACACTGAACTTTAATTTGATTACAGCATATGTTGAATGTGCATTACATTTGCGTCAGGCATTTGTTCGACAGTAGCTCTAAGGGTTTCTCGATCAGTTACAGCAACATGACATATTATGCTTGTTTCCATTTACGGCATAGTCCGTATGCTTCCACTATTGACACGATTTTTAAGGCATATCCAACCAGAAGTCACAAGGATTCAAATCAGGGGGATGAAATGGCCGGGCAGTCGAAAAACTTCGCGAAATTATTGTCATCGGTCAGGTAATGTGAGATGGTTGACCAGGAAGGCAGCAGTTTCTTAACTCTCCTGTTTTTGTAACACAGGAATGACTTGTTACTGAAGAAGGTCGCACTAACGGGCACTAGTTTGGAACACCTTTCAGGGTCATGAGAAATGTTTTCCTCAAAACAAAAACAACCAAGAATAAAATTTACATTAAAACCATGTCATGCTGTAATTTATTCAGGCTATAGAAAAGCTACTAATCAGGTTACTCTTCATGCACAATGATAGGACCATGAAGTTCTTAACATTCTCATTCCGTCTGGTGTGCCTAGGTAGTGCAAAAATTCAAAAGCCTTATACAGTTGAAGGATTCTCAAAAATTCTAGAAAATAGAAAATTGCCTACGTCTACAGGTTGCCGCTTTTGTATAATGTAGAACTTGTATTAAAGCATTTCACAATGAATTTAAGTATCTTCCGTATTGTAGATCAAATCAGAGACAACTGAAAGCAGAGATACTGCTCGAGTATTTATCGAAGAATAATGGAAACCGCGCGGTTGTTCTTTCGACCACACCAAGAAACACTTCTTCCATAGTATCATTTGAAAATCGATCCTGACCTCTTCCTTGCAGCATACCCGACTCTCTTTGAATTTACAAAGCATGCCTTGTCAAAGACTTCATAAGCATTTCGAACCATGATATTTTCGCAATGTATTAAGAATCACAGCAGAGACTATTACGTTTTTTAACCACTCCTTATTTTCCCACATCCTTTTTCTATCCTTGTACATGGAAATTAACTATGTCTTTTGTAGCATAGAATGTAGTTACATGTTACAGAAGACATCCTGCAGATTTTTTTTTATTGAATCAACGGGCTAAATTTATCGTTATTGCATGCATCATGTGTTCTCCATTGAATTCAAACCTGACATTAAACTTATTTGAGATCTTACTTGTAAAATTTAGATAAATGTTTTCGAATTTGATACTTGGATAAACATGCTTAAATATTGAGATTATTCAGAAAGTGTTTTAAAATTAATAAAAAGGCTTTCACTATTGCTGTACTCTTAGATCAACTGTATTTTATTTACTATTGTTGTTGTTTCTCATCCTCGATAAATCTGACATTTGTCATATCACCTCCAGAAGCTTTTTGACCGCTAAGAAATCTGCAATAATAAGGGGATCGGATGTTGACCCTTTAGAAAGTCCGATGCATCCTAGAATGTGATGCGGTGTAGCTGGATGGTCACAGCATTTTTGGCAAATGAAGTGGATTTTTTTTTGTCGCTATATCAAAGAAAAGAGATTTCAAGAGGCCACTTTTTGTCCAACCAGATAAGTTTTGCTTAGTTATGTGCATTATTATAGGTCACGAATATGTACTTTTAAAGGAAAGTTTTTGAAAAGAAAAAGTTGACAACAGCGAAGCGCATGAAGTGATTGGCTGGAAACATGTGATTGCATTTATTATTTGACTATGACGTCACATAAATTTATGAACTGATTGGCTAGAAAAATATGATTGTAGCTAGCATGTGACTATGACGTCACATAAATTTAGTCTATTATAGTCCTTTGATCCTTTGAAAAATTATCCTTTGAAAAATTAGATAAAATATATTACAGGGATTTTGTCGTAACTTTGCAAAATTAAAAGAAGAAAAAGAAAGAGATCAGTTTTTTGCATGTGCTCTGTAAGGTTCGTGAATATTTTTTTCCGAAAAGGCAGCCCATTCAAAAAAGTTTCTTAACATGTGTTGTAAGATAATAATTTACCTAATTTTCATTAGATTCATCAATAAAAATTGTATACAAAAATGACTCATAACATATATACATATATGCATTTCGTGTTTTATAAATTCAGTTAAAGTAATTGTAATTTTCTTGAGGCAGATGAATATTTGGTGAGGAATATTGGCAGATAATTACATCAATACGAATCTTATTAATTTGTTACACATTTCTTTAATAATATATGATTGGTGTTATTTTTGGCTTATTATTAAGACAAAGGCTTTTATGATTATTTTTCTGATATGTCACTTTTTATTGTAAATCTGTGTACGGTAATCTTCAAGTAACCTTACAAGAATGCAAAAGACACTGAACATTCTTAAGAGCAATATTGAACAATAAAAAATGGAATTTACTCTTCGGGAACATTTTAAAAGTGAAGTTAAAATACGAATACAATTTCAAAAACTACGTTTCTGTTTTGTTGAAACAAAACTTTTACACGTTTTAGAAATTCCAATAAAATTTTTCGATAACTCCATATTTTCATTCGATTTAAGAAACAAATTTTGATACTAGATATGACTGCGATACAATCCTGTATAAAATGACTGAGATTTTATCTTCATGCTATAAAATCAGAATGAAACTCTTGTATTGTATTTTTATTTTATATGAAACTTTGTTCTCTTTTTCTGCCCTTTAAAATAAAAACTTTAGCAAGGAACTTTCAACGCGTCTTATTACATATCGTATTGCCCTTCAATATCTTATTTAGTTTTGTTTTATGTTCTCAAAAGGCCATTGGCGTCAAGAGCAAGCGTGACTTCAACAAGCTTAAGGAATAGTATTTCACTCCAAATGTCTTTTGAAGGTAGTAAATTACTCGGTAAAAATTCTCTGAGGCATCCGTTTTCTTGAAAGAATCCTCAAATGTAATTTTCAGACATCTCATCCTTAATGTGTCTTACTTGTACCAAACTCCGACGTAACCTGAAACAAAATATAGAACGAATGTGATGCCAAGAAGAAAAGAAAAAGTTACAATCATTTATTTCTGTCGATTTCAACTTTTTTTTAGATATTTCAATAGTTTTTTAAAATGTTTCGTTTCTTTTCTACCAGAAAAGCTCTAAGATAAATTCTAGAAAGTCCAACGATTTTTTTGTAAGCTTCATGCTTATTTAAAATACATATAACATTGCGATAAATAAGGAGGAAAATTTGTTATGGAAAATACTATAAGTGGAATTCAATAGGTTAAACGTATGTCCAGAAAACCTGGCCAAAATACTAATGTTACTTTTCCCTTTTTTCTTAGTTTATTAAAACTCATTTTTAACAAAAACTAGTTTTCCTAAGTTTCCACATTTCTGCAAAATTCTAAATATACTTGTGACGATTAAAAATGGTTTTTATTCAATAATTGTGGCTTTTAATGTGGCGACAGTCTAATTATCACATTTTCAAAAGATTGTTCGTTAATATTTGTTGCGTATAAAATTGAGACTTTTTCTATAATGAATTCCTTTGCGATTTATTTATTAGTTTATATTTCTTATTAAGGAAATTATGCTGATATGCTATAGTTTTTCTTCTTTTTTTGCTTAATAACATAAAATTAGTTATCTTACATTTTTCCTAATTGTGATCGTATGAAACCCCGAGCACTATTTGACAGCCGGCCACGGCCCTTTTCCCCACCACTTGGACCACCTAGATTGCTATAATTTAAAAAAAGCTACACAGTGTATATATAATAATAAATAACAGTAAATATATAAATCAAAATACTGTGAAAATTGTATAACACGAAACTGAGGGAGACTCAAGTATTTTTTTCGTGTTAAAAGAGTTTCGAGTTAAAGGATATTGCAAAAAAACCATATATTTAAAAAAACTAAGTTTATTAGAGTACACATTTTATTTATATAAATGTGTATAAAACAATATCTTAATATGCTATCTATTTTAATAATCGTTGATAATGTAGAGTAAGAAATATCAATATCTTATATTCACATAAATGACTGTAAATTTTGTAATAAAAGAGTGATTGATAAATCTGAAGGCTAAAATATTTCTTCTGTTATACAGAACTACACAAAAAATTAAAGTTATTTTTTTAAAAACATTTTCAGCAATCGCTGTCCCCGTTTGAGTATTTTAAAAAAATCACATTTCGAGTAAAACGCGTATTTAAGTATGACATCTTGCTTAAAGAATCGGCATCTGCTTTCACTAAAACACGTGTAGTTCTTGTTGCAGTTAACAAAAAATTATATTTTTATAAAGCTAATAACATGGACTATAAAATAAATTCTTAAAATTATCAATGTTTAGCAGAATTCACAATTTTAGAGTAGTCGGATATATTAAAAGAATTTTTAGATTTTGTCGATTATCTCTAGAACTACTGGACAGATTTTAATGAAATTTGATCCTTATATAGGGCTGATGTAATTCAGAAAATAACTCTCTAACAGTTAATATATACATGCATGATGGGGCATAACACTCATCGGAGTCGGAAGGTATGAAACAGCAGTAGCAGAATACAACAAAAAAGTTGGTTAATAAGAGATAGGTTCCCCTCTTTCAGATACACACTCCTTATATCCAGGAAATAAGGGAATTTTTCTGAATTTCTGTGGCAATTAATCACACTCGTTCAGCAACTCAGTTTTCAGTCCTTGGATTGCTCTCTGAGAAGGATTGCGAGTTTTAATCGCCCTCCCCAGAATGTGCCAGTTATGTTCTATAGGGGAGAGGTCTTGAGATCTAACTGGCGAATCCATTCGGCGAATATCGTCACTTTCTAGATGAGCTGTATATGCCTCGCGTTATCATCCATTAAAATAGAATAAAGGCCAATAACACACGTGAAAAGATGAACATAGACATCATCTATAGATGTCTCAGGAGTCACAGTACATCTTTCATAGACGTGGAGGTGTATTCGGTTACCCAACGAGATACTTGCCTAGGACATGGAACCTTGTAGCCGTAATGACCTATTTCTCGGACTTTGAAGGACAGGTAGTGGATTCCTGCTTCTCTATATATGAAAGTACGATGAGAATATATCGGAGACAGCAAGGGACCTGCCCTCCAATGTCTGAGAAATTGACCATTACGATAGTGGAGGCCTGATGGTCTGGGCAAGTATCTTCGTATAGAGCAGGAGTCGGCAACCTATGGCACGCGTGCCAGTGGCACTCTGCACTACTCTTCAAATCTGTCTATAATTGAATGGATGGAAGTTGATAAATTTGTATGGACCTTATTTGAAAAACATCTTCAGAATTACGTACACTTACGGAATTACGAAAAAATCTGAAAGATAACTCCAAAGCAATTTACAGCTATTTCGCAAATTATTGAATGTCATTGCTGGAGATATAATCGCTTAAAGAGAAAATTTCATTTACTCCGCATTCCGCTTTTGGTTTTGTATATGCAAGTAAAAAATGTTTTCTCATATGAAAAATATTTCGAGTCGGCAAAGTTTAACAAATGAATGCTTAGTCTCATGTCAAATTGTAAGTGACACATTATACCTCTGATTTTGTAACATGAAAGTAGAGTGGTTCAAGTACTAGGTTCGCATTAATTTTTTTCTTTTTATTTAACTGTAATGAAGGGAAATACTTATATTTTACTTCGCCTGTTTCTTGTTTTAATTAATATGTTTAAAAATACATAATATAAACAATTTTAGTTTTTAAAAAAAATTTTGTTGGAGAAATAGTTGTGTTTCATGCTGTTTATTTTTATGTAAAGAGATATCTTTAAAAATGCAAAATCAGTATATTATAAAACTGTAAATCTAATCTATTGATCTCTGTCCTCTAATTGTGCAGGCATTATCACGGGAATCGTTTTTTTTCTCTCAAATGTCCTACTATGTGGCACTCTGAATGACATCGGTCGATTGGCTTGGCACGCCATAGCTAAAAGGTTGCCGACAAAAGATTGTTGTAGAGCATACCTGGGATGATCTAGGGAAGGTAATTGCAGCTCTCAAACCTCCTCTGAGAACAGGAATGCATAAATTCCTTATTTTCCGGGCTAAAATCTCTGTGTGAGGACTGCTTATTTGATAGAGTGGACCCCACATTCTATTAACGAATTTTTCTTGTCATATTCTGATGCTGCTGTGTCACATCTTCCGACATGGATTAGTGTTGCACACGATCATGCGTGTGCATTTTAACTGTTAAATAGCTATTTTTTTAATTACATCAGCCCTATATACATATCACATTTCATGAAAATCTGTCCATTAGTTCTAGAGACAATAGAAAAAAGTCTGAAAATCCTCTTAATTTTAAACACTAGTATATTTCATTAATAGTCACTAAATCAAATGTCCTTAAAAAGAAAAGAAAAACTGTATTTTAAAAAACTTTAAATGCGCTCTTTAATGTGAAAAGAATATTTGCAATTGCAGTTAAAAAACTTATTTTAAATGAATTGTGTGTGCATTTTACTTCGAACCATGAATTAAAAAAATATTTTTAAGATACCTTAATGTGTTTAAGAACTACTTTTAAAATACTAATGCACATGGATACATTCGAGGATGAAAATGTTATTGTAAAAAATTAATCCATAAAATACGACTTTTAGAGAGAGGTACACGCGTGAAAAGACAGTCTTAACATTAATCAGCATTATAAAATAATTACTTTCCAGCTAATTCCCTTTCTAACACGCGTTTTTGTTTTGTTTCCACGAAGCTAATCTTTTATAATCCGATTAAGACGATTCCTCCTAAAACAAGTTCTAATTACCTTAAAAAAGCCCTTTAAATCATGCTAGAGATCCTATTAAAAGATCTGTTGTACTACTTCAGGAAATTAGATAGCTTCTGCTAATGTAAAATTAGAATTTCTTACTTTAAAACTAAGCTTATAATGAAATGATCCACTTGGTATTTTACTTTCTAGAATCAAGATTCAAGTAGCTTAGATAATATTTTCATAAGATATTGTTTAAAATTTAAAATTTATTTCCGTAATATTCAAAATAATCAGGTGGATATAACATTTATCTTACTTCTCTTAAAATATTGTCTAGGCAAAGATTTTCCAAAAATTCTTCAGTTACATAATTTATAAGTTCCAATATTAAAAAGTGCTCATTTTTTTCAAAAAAAGATTATTATAAAAAATGATTTTCAGTTAAGGTTTTTAGATTCTTTCAAATTTATGTCTTCTAGTTTGGAAAATTTGATAAACACACTAAAAAAAGATGATTTTAAATATATGAAACATTATTTTGATTCAGAAAAAATAGATTTACTTTTAAGAAAAGGAGTTTTTCCGTATGATTATTTTGATAGTTTTGAAAAGTGTAAAGATTCTTGTTTACCACCTATTAGCAAATTTTACAATAAACTAAATGAGGAGCCTATAAGTGTAGAGGATTATAATCACGCATGTAAAGTATTTAATGAATTTCATTTAAATAATCTTGGTGAATACTGTGATCTATATGTAAAAACAGATCTCTTTGAAAACTTTCGGAAAATATGCATGCAAACTTATAAACTTGACCCCGGTTGGTATTTTACCACCCCAGCTTTATCATGGGATGCTATGTTATTACAACCTAAAGTAGCTATCGAACTGTTCACAGATTACGACATGCTTCTTTTTATAGAAAAGGGTGTAAGAGGAGGTATAAGTCAGTGCTGCAATCGTTATGCTATAGCTAACAACAAATATATGTCTAATTTTAACCCAGATGATGAGATAAAATATTTAATGTACCTTGACGCAAATAATTTGTACGGTTATGCAATGAGTAAATATTTTCCCTTAAAAGATTTTGTTTGGAGTGATAACAATTTAACTGAACGGGATATTTTCAATTTATCAGATGAATCCGTTGTAGGTTACATCTTGGAAGTAGATCTTGAATATCCTTCCGATTTGCATGACAAACATTCAGACTTTCCCCTTGCCCCTGAAAATAAGCCCCCACCTAATTGTAAAGAACCTAGACTTTTAACTACTTTGGAACCCAAAACAAAATATGTTCTCCGTTATTCTAATTTAAAGCTATATTTAAAATTAGGGTTAGTCTTGAAAAAAAATCATCGCGTTTTAAAATTTTTTCAATCTCCTTGGCTTAAAAATTACATAGATTATAATACTAAATTAAGAACTAAAGCTGTAAATGACTTTCAGAAGGATTATTACAAACTAATGAATAACAGCATATTCGGGAAAACGATGGAAATTGTAAGAAGAAGAGTAGATATAAGTTTATGCTCAACAGAAGAGCAAGCTCGAAAGTTAATAGCGAAACCAAATTTTAATCGTCGTACAATATTTTCTGAAAACTTAATGGCCGTTCATCTTAAAAAAAAACCAAATCAAATTCTTGAAACCAATACAGGTAGGAATGGCGATTTTAGACTTATCAAAAGTCCTAATGTATTCTTTTCACTATGAGTACATGAAGCACCGTTACGACTCGAAAGTAAGGCTCATGTATACAGACACCGATTCTTTTATCTATGAAATAAAAACTGATGATTTTTATAGTGACATGAAAGACGATATTAACTTATATGACACTTCAGACTATGACAAAAACAAAAATTTTAAGGTATCCGAACATGTTCGGAGTACTTTTTAACAAAATAGCATACTAAAACATTATAAATGCTCTTTTAGGACTCAATACCAATAAATATTACCATTTAACTATCAAAATTTAATATAAATTACCTGAATTTTGCAAAAATCACATTTATAAGTTAAATTTTAGCAATATTTTTGAAAAACTTCAAAGCAATTAGAGAAAAAAGTAATAAACATATATTAGTAAAAGTTTTACGAAAACAAACTAGATGCATTTATCTGGAAAATGTGCTAAAATTTTAATTTTTTATTAAAATTTGAAAATTTTAGAGCTGATTGAGTAAACATTATAAGAAACATTACATTTTTTATGAGACCATTATTTAAATAACAAGCCATAACTCAAAAAGTGTTCATACAATAAGACATATTTTAGTACATTCTCTAGAAAATAACGTAAATATCAGGTTTAAAAATTTTTATAGAAATACATTCGTAATATTTTGAGTTATCGGACTCGCCATGATAGATTTTGAGCCATTTAAATGCCCACTTCTGGTAGATCACCAAATTTCATTCAATACACTCCATAAAGCAAAACAAACTTGCTCTGTCCTATAAAGATGACAAAAGGTTTATTAATGATGATGGCATTAATACGCTTGCCCATGGACATTGGTCATTGATGAATTTAGACCTATTCAATGAGCAGTAAGACATAAAATCCAATGATGACACAATAATGTGATTTTTGTAATGTAAATAAAAGATTGTAATGCGAAACGGAATGCTGCTTTTGTAAATAAACAACTTACTTTGTATCTTTTGTGTAATCCTTATACTGAAATCAATTTTACAATTTGTTGTTCTCCTGTAATGTATATATATATATATACGATTGTAATGTAAAACGCAATACAAGATGTTGATTTCTGAATAAACAATTTACTTTTTATCTTTATTGTGTATGTGTAATCATTATACCGAATTAAAATTTACAATTTGTTATTAAAGCATTGTATAATAAATGTTTTTTTCATTTCTATTCAATTAAGAAAAAAATAATTTAACTAAATGGTCATTGCAATGAATAGTTATACAATTTATACTCTTTGGAAAAGGCAAAGAGTTTTCCTTAAACACATAAACATAAATTTTTCCTTACTTTTATACAAATTATATTTAAAATATCAGTTATGCTTAACATACTAAGATAATTTGTTTGAAAGACGTATATTGATATTTATCTTTTAAAATTAAACTCTTTCAACATAAATTAAACTAGAAAGCAGTATGAATAAAATTAACAATATAACCGTATATATATATATATATATATATATATATATATATATGTAACAGAGAGGGTGGTGTCTAGGGGTATGTTGAATGAAAGAGAGACGTTAAAGTTTAAGGATATTTAATGACATCTACAGGTTGTTAAACCTGACTTGGCGAGCGCTGCTGGGAGAAGAGTAAGTCTGCCCCTTCTCTCGCTTACATCCGGGGGTTACAGAGATTGGCGCTGGTGTCGCCTGAGCGTATACAACACTCGTCCATCCTGATGTGGTTGGTCCCCGACCAGGCTGGAAAATATGCAAGTAAAAATTATACAAATACTACAACTGAAAAGAAAAAAAAAGATTAAACAAATTTTTAAAGTTCAAATTTCCTTGAGTATATAGAGGGAAAAAAATAAAGTCATTAGAGTTCTGGAAAGAAAAGTCTTAGGGATTATCCCATGGTTTCCCTATCAGCAGATTCCCAGATCAGCAGATGTGGACGTCAAATTCGGGCCTTCTTGTCTTCCTATTTTCTTTACATCGTACCTGTCGTTTGGACGAACTTTCACGACTTCATATGGGCCAAAATATTTTGGTCGCAATTTCACACCTACTCCAAACTGGGTTTTCTTGATTGCAATTCTGTCACCTTCTTTGTATTTTCTTGCTTCTTTGCAATGTTTATTGTAGTGTAGTCTACTTTGTTCTTGTAATTTCAGGATATTGGATTTGGCATCTTCTCTCATTTGTTGTTTATTCTGTAAAGATAATTGGAAATTTTCTTCCTCGAGAATGGCTTTGATTTTGATGTCATCTTTATTTTTCATTTTGACGCCTGTTAAAAGTTCAAATAGTGTATATTTGGTGGCTATGGAAACAGTACTGTTAATTATTCGTTGAACTGATGATACGTGTTTATACCATTTATTGGGATCTTCAAGTGAAAGCTTTGTTAGAACTGGTATTATCGTTGCATGAATTTTTTCTACCTGACCGTTCCCACGCGGTAAACCTGTTGTGATTGAAATAAACTCGATATCTTCATCCTGACAAAATTTCTGAAATTCTGTCGAAGTGAATGCTGTTCCCTTGTCTGAAATTATTCGTCTGGGACTTCCAAAGGTTACTTGTAATTTTAATTTGTCTAAAGCATCGTTAGCTGAAGGAGACTTTACAGGATAAATCCACAAAAATTTGGTGAAAGCGTCGATGACAGTAAAGATATATTTGTAGTTCTTGTTGGTACTTGGGAGTGGACCCAAAAAGTCAATATGGTAGGTATGAAGTGGAATATCACCTTTTGGTATGGGATGTAGAAATCCTTCTCGTTTGCCAAATTTTTTGGATGAAAGAATGCAAGGAATACAATTTGCAATAACATTTTCTACAGTCTTACGCATATTTGGGAAAAAGAATTGTTGTTTGACTAAATTTTCAGTTTTGTTGATGCCGAAATGTCCTTTAGAATGTTCAAGTTGTACGATTTGTTTTTGCATTTCAAGTGGAACGACTAGAAGTTCTTGGTCGTTGACAATTTTGTACAGCACATCGTTTTTTAATGTATAATCAGAGGCTGAAGATGATTGTAATAGTTGTTTAATACTGGATGTAAACTCATCATTAATTTGTGCTTTTTTAATTTTTTGTGTTGTCTCGTTCTATTGTATGATCATGACGGGATAACGACTGAGCGCGTCAACATATTGCATTTGTTTACCTGGCCTGTGAAGTATTTCATAATCGAAGTCTTCTAAGAAGAGAGCCCATCGTGCTATTCTAGGTGGTAAATCTTTCTTTGACATAGTTTTTTGAAATGCTTGGCAATCTGTGATTATTTGAAATTTTGTGCCGACGAGGTAGTGCGGAAATTTTTTTAATGCTGTAACTATCGCTAAGACCTCTAGCTCGTAGCTGGAGTATTTCTCTTCTTGAGGAGAAGTTTTACGACTCATATAGTGTATTGGATGAAAGTTCTGATTTGAGTCCATTTGTAGAAGTATAGCGCCAAACCTTTTCGCACTGGCATCGCAGTGTATTTGTAATGGAGCGTTTTGCTGATAAAGATGTAATACAGGTTCCTGAGACAAAATTTGCTTCAAAGAGAGAAAAGCTTGTTTTTGTATAGGACCAAAGGTGAATGGAACTAACTTTGTCTCGTAAAAGATCGCTTAAAGGTCGTGCGATTGATGCATAGTCCTTAATAAATTTTCTAAAATAGCCTGTTAGTCCTAAAAATGATTGGACATGCCGAGTGTTTTTAAGTGTTGGGAAATTCATGACTGCATTTGTTTTAGCTGTTGAAGGACGAATAGTGCCTTCTTCAGTAATATGGCCAAGAAAAGTTAATTTCCGCTGAAGAAAATTACACTTTTTAAAATTAAACTCTAATCCATAAGTAGCAGCAACATCAAATACTTTTTTAAGCTTTGCAATCCCTTCACATTCAGAATTTGCCGGAATTAAAATGTTGTCCATGTATATAATAACAGTGTTGTCTTTTAAGAGATCTTTAAACACAATTTGAATGTATTTTTGAAATAGTGAGGGAGAATTACACAAACCAAAAGGAACTCAGTTAAATTGGTATTGACCATTATGTGTTATGAAACTGGTGTATTTACGGCTATCAGGATCAATTTTGATGTGAAAAAAATTGTTTTTTAAGTCCAGATTTGAAAAGAGTATCGCTCCATGGAGTTGATCAAAAATGTCTTCAATGAGGGATAGTGGAAATCTTTGTTTAATTGTTTTAGAATTAAGAGCACGAAAATCAACACAGAGTCTAGTTGACAGGTCTTTTTTCTTGACAAGAACTAAAGGTGCGGCAAAATTAGATGAACTTGGGGAAATTATTCCATCAGACAGCCATTGCCCAATTTGGTTTTCGACGATAATTTTTTCCGCTTGACTTAATTTTCTAGGACGTAACGCGATGGGTGTGTCATCAGAAAGGATAATTTGCATCTGTAAGTTTGTATCTTTAATTTTATTTGGTTTGTGAGATTGGATAAGGTTTTCAACTTCGCGACGCGTATCAACGTTCAAAATATGCGATAAATCTACTTGAGGATAAATTACATTTAAATTTGATAAATAACAATCCTTATTTTGAAAAATCAAAGAGAGCGATTCGTTTTTATTATTAACTGGTAAAGAATTACAATCGCTAATTTTAAATTCAGAAAAAGATTTGCTTACGTTAGCTTCGCACTGAAAATCAGTTATATAACATGTTTGATCGGATCTGGGCTGTGACGTCAGTTCATATTTCTTATTTTCTTTTTCATCGAATAATTTCTGTTTTGAAGAGTTTAACGATTCTTTTTTATTAATTGCGTGTTTTACATTACTCGCGCTGTAAATCTTTGGAAATTGAATTGAGCCATTTGGCCTTGAACCTTCGCCGGAATGATTTGGGATAGTTTGCGGTGCAAAAGAATGCAAGCTCGACATATTTTGACTAGCGAAATTATTTTGTCTATCATTTTTGTTTTTAGGCAAAAGAATGTTCTTAGAATGAGAGGAAGTAGGATTTTTTTCTGAAATCCGTGCATTTTCTTTTTCTGCTTTATTTAAATCATCAAAAATATTAGGCGGAACTATTAAATCACAATACAATTTATTATAAACAGCTGCAGTTACTATTATCGGGATTTCACGAAAACTTGGAAGAGCTAATTTAATTTTGGTAAGTTCAGCTTGAATTTCATTTCCGAAAGCACATGTTAATTGAACAGTTCCTAAAGATTTTGTTTCGGGTGGAATGAGGGAGGATTTCACACACACAATATTCGCTCCCGAATCGATTAAAGTTTTCACGATTTTATCATTAACAAAAATATTTTCGTATTGCAATTCATGTAAGGATTGATTAAACATTTTACCTTCGACTTTACAAACAGGACCGTGATTTGAATTAGGTCTAGAATTGAAATGAGTTTCGTTTCTGTGAGAACCACTACGCGGGTTATTTGTTGAAGTGTTTCGTGAATAATTTGTGAAATTTTTATCACGAGAGTTGTGGCGATTAAAGCCCTCAGACGAGTTATATTTTTGTTTTTTGCTGTCATACGGCGGTTGATGGTGTGTGTTGTCGGAATACGACTTTCGCTTTGCTACGAAGAAAACATCGCATTCCCTAGCCAATTCAGTAGGCTTAAACCAAGATTCGTTTTGGCGTATCGCGATATGTTGTTGCGTTTCTCGATCGAGGGTGGAAAATAATTTGTCGGCTATCATTAACTCACACAAAGTTTTAAAATCATTCGCATTACGAAGTTTACAATAATATTCAAAAGAACTTGTTAATCGTGACGAAAACTGTACGTGCGATTCGTTTGGCAATCGTTGGGCCCTACGGAAATTAATTAAGCATTCTTGTGGGGTTGGTTGGAATTCTCGTAAAATAATGTGTTTAACTTTCTCGTAATCTTGGAGTTCGTTTTCGGGGATATAAAGTAAAATACTGTTAGCTTTTTCACCGAGAATATTAATTAAGATCTCTGATTTTAATTCTTGTGGAACATTTTTGGTTGTAAACGCACGTTCAAGTGAACGAAAAAATAAATTATAATTTTCAGGTTTAGAAGGAACTGGCATACTAAGGGTCTTAACGGATTTAATGAGACTTTCTAAAAGGTTAGTTGACGGTGTTTCGAATGTTGCAGTAATATTGTTTGAATTATTAGAATTTATAGCGGAGTTTATTTTCGCGAGTTCAATTTCTTTTTGAAGTTGAATGATTTTCTGGCCGTTTGTTCGGCTTCTTTTTTCTCTAGTTCTGCTTGTTTTTTTTCCTTCTGATTCTGCTTGTTTTTTTTCTAGTTCTGACTCTTTTCGTTCCTCAGCGAGTAAATTAAGCATATCCTTAACGAATTCAGGTTCGTTTTTGAAAGTGTCAGTTTGTTCGATAAGTGCTTTTAAGTTCACAAGCGTAGCATTTTCTGGGACAGTAACACCTAATTCTTTAGCGGCGGTTATTAGATCTTCTTTCTTAGTATTTCGATACATGCTGAGTAAAAAAAGTTTGATCCTACCTGATTTGACGATATCGGTTTGTAGACTGCAGATAGACTTCGCTTATAAAAGCTATCCGTTTGCGAGATGAGTTCACTGTGCACTTTTCACGGCGATGACTGTAGTTACGAAGCAGATGGAGTTTACACTCTTGATGCGATGAATAGGCGGGGAAATTGGCCTTTTTGTTTTACTGGAACACTTGGACGATGCCGAAGAGACTTTTTGGTTGCATCTCAAGCTTTGGTTTGGCTTGGCGAAAGAGACGGTAGTATTGGTCTCGGAGCGGAGGATTGGCTCTTAGTAGGCTTCGGAGGAATTCGCTGATCAATCATTCGCCATTGTGTTGGGCGATTTCGATGAGCGCCGTTTATTTTGGGCGACTTTTGATTTTAACACGGGTTCAAAAACCATTAGAGCCCCCATGTAACAGAGAGGGTGGTGTCTAGGGGTATGTTGAATGAAAGAGAGACGTTAAAGTTTAAGGATATTTAATGACATCTACAGGTTGTTAAACCTGACTTGGCGCGCGCTGCTGGGAGAAGAGTAAGTCTACCCTTCTCTCGCTTACATCCGGGGGTTACAGAGATTGGCTCTGGTGTCGCCTGAGCGTATACAACATATATATATATTATAAAGCATTTTTTTCTTTCAGATTTATAAAAATAAACTTTTTAAGCCAAATCTTGTCGGAAACTTATACAAAATATTGTCACGTCGAAGGAATAAGGCGATGTTATCCAATACACAATTTATTTTGTCGTAGTGTTTTACACGGGCAGCACCACAACTGAAGACCTATCCAGCTGCAGTACTTTTATAAACCTGGTGGAGGGTTCTAGAATAACCACCAGGGGAAAGATTAACATAAATTCAATTTACATAATTTGCAAATATCCATAATAATAAATAATGAAAGTCATGATTGAATTCAACAAACAAATATCTGGGAGGCTTGAACCCCAGCCACTTGCATTGTAGAACAGTGCTCTAACCGTTCGGCCACTCAGAGCGTATCAGTTTGTGACATTTCTCCCTCCTTAGGAGACACAGCGACCCGCTGTAGTTGTTTCGAACGGCTTCTTGTAATAGGTCCAAAGTAAACTTGTTTAGGGTTCCTTTTGTCAAAACAGTCCGGACTGGTTCCGTTGGTAACTTTCTTGTTCAATATCTTCTAGCTGAAGGTCAGGGTCTTTATAAGGTTTCATTCGCAGAACATGTACCACGTCTCTTAATTTTCGTTTTGTGCGCATACTATCACAAGGTTCCACTTCATAAGTCACTTCGGATAACCTTTTTCTTACCCTATAGGGTCCAAAGTATCGCTTTAACAATTTCTCAGATAATCCAACTTTGCGGATTGGAGTAAATATCAAACCAGGTCTCCCTCTTTGTAATTCACTATCCGATGTCTTTCATCATAACGGCATTTGTCTTTGTCTTGTGCTCTTGTTAGATGTATTTTTGCTAGTTGTCTAGCTTCTTCGGCCTTCATTATCAGGTTTTGAACGTAATCATTCGCCGATTCATCAGGAAGAAGGGAAAAATGGCATCTAGTAGAGTATCCACATCACGTCCATGAACAAGGAAAAATGGACTGAAACCTGTCGTCTCCTGCTTTGCGGTGTTATATGCAAAGGTGACAAATGGAAGTATGTTGTCCCAATTCTTTTGGTCAACATCGACATACATGGCCAGCATGTCGGCGAGTGTTTTATTGAACCTTTCCGTGAGGCCATTTGTCTGAGGGTGATATGCAGTAGTTAGCAAATGATAAGTCAAGCATAAATTATTTACTTCTTTAACGAGATTCGACAAAAATGATCCCCCTCTATCGCTGATGATTTCCCTTGGTGATCCATGTTTCAGTATAAACGTCTTCAATCAGAAATTTGGCTATTTCCGTGGCTTCACCGCTTGGTAGGGCCTTTGTGATAGTAAATCGAGTGAGATAATCTGTACAGACAATTATCCATCTATTCCCTTGCTTTGTTAGAGGAAATCTTCCAAGTAAATCTATCCCTATTTTAGCAAACGGATATCCCCTGGCAATATTGGATGAAGCAATCCTGGAGGTCGCTGAGGTTGAGATTTTCGCCTTTGACACTCTCGACAATGAGACATATATATATAATAATATATAGCGTCGGACACTGCGGTATAGGCCAGGCCAGAA
>BMAO01023923.1:0-109457 GCA_019973975.1 Trichonephila clavata | reverse complement strand
TTCAGCATATAACATTTTTTTTAGCTTTTTTTTCCCAATCGAATCGACTGCTTTAAATGAGAGCCATTTACGTATCAGTAAAAACATTAAATTTAAAGGGAATATGAAGTGGGATGTTGTTTGTACTGTAAACACGCTTTGTGCCGAATACATATATTTCTTGCCCCTTTCATTTCACTCGACACTCCACTACTGTTCTTGCGAATTACACCGACTATACCCGATTTTGTGACCACCTGTTCTGTGACAATTTGCCATCCCGATGGTGGCTACTATCATCCCTCTAATTTTCGTAACATCTTGTATAAAACATAAAATTGAAGTCCTCTTAAGAAGAACAGAATTCAAGAACTATTTTTGTTGATAACTTAGAAATTAGTGGCTGTTCTTTGTCTCGACAATAGTCTAGCACAGCAGTCACTTAACTGTGGTCCACGGATTCCCGGGGATTCTCGAAGATTTACCACACATATAATGCTAAAATTTCCCTATTTACAGACTCTGAAAGGCCTCCTGGGAAAAATTGAATGATGTTAAATCCTAGATTAAATTTTGAAATTGCCCCAAAGAAAATCTCTACTAGGACATTAATTTCGATTAAGAATAGTAAATCAGTATTTGTATGGTTTGCAACTATATATATAGCCATTACTACAACGTAATATGTTTAATGTGTAGAAACATGCGCAGATTAAGACGGGAATTCATAGAGCACTAATACGATAGCGATTGCATGCATTTAGTAGATTAGAACCGGAATTGAGACCAGCTTTCAAATATTACACCCGATATAACAAGACTTGTGAAAGAAATGCTGCACCATTATCTTCATTAAAAATTTCAATAAATACAATTAAGTTCATTTATTAGATATTAGGATTCTGTAATATTTTTAATTAGATTTAATCCGACTTCTCTTAAACATAAGAAGTGCTAAAAAAGCCTGTAAATAGCAGAGGCAATCTAGAATTGAAGAACTTTTAAATCACTCAGCCATTTGTTGGGAGTAAAGGAGGGGTATATAAAATCTTGAGCGTCTGTGATGTCAGGCTGATATATAACGAGGGCTACGGTGGTCGAAGGTTTAAGAGCCGCTGGTCTAGCATAAGTATGGGAATAGCATCTACTTCATTAACCAATATCCTTTTTAATCCGAAAATAAGAAATGGTATTTTAAATTCAAAACTCATTATCTATACTATTCTTCTCCTAGTTTCAATATAACCATCTTCCTTCAGAACGACGAAAATGAAAGCCACTTAGAGAAATTTTTCCGTTTTTCCTCCTACTAGTCTTGTATCGAATATTTTGAGTTTACTGAAAGCAGCTGGCTACATAATAAATTATAGTTTAAAAATCAACAACTAAAAGACACGCTTTTATACTGAATCGAACTAAAAAGTAAAAAAAAAAAAAAATTATTAATACAAGAACAAAATGACTAACGAGAAAGTTTGACATTGGGGTACAAGCGTGGGGTGCTTTGTACTACATTTTCCCACTA
Source organism: Trichonephila clavata (assembly GCA_019973975.1). Lineage (NCBI taxonomy): Eukaryota > Metazoa > Arthropoda > Arachnida > Araneae > Nephilidae > Trichonephila > Trichonephila clavata. The sequence goes on along the minus strand of BMAO01023923.1, from coordinate 107,953 downwards.
ATTGAGCTTTTCGGAATAGAAGTTAGAACTTATAACAATTGATAATTTATAGAACACCCCACGCTTTTACCCCAATGACAAATTTTCTCGTTAGTCATTTTGTTCTTATATTAAGAATTATTTTTCTACTTTTTAGTTCGATTCAGTATAAAAGCGTGTTTATTTTTTTTAAACTAAAATTTATTTTTAATTTTTTAGTTCGAACTACAATAAAAGCGTGTCTTTTAGTTATTTAAACTTTGATTTATTCATTGCTGAATTTATCCTCGAGTTTGATATTTGAAGCTGGAATTATATATATAATATATATACGTGGTTGTGGAATTAGTCTTGCTCTTCAATGGATATTAATTAACGGGTCTGAAGTGTATTATCTCCGTTTACGGAGTATCGGATGAGTCCCGTATCGTTATTAGATTCCGTCTCTATAGAACAGATCAAATAAATAAAAGTGAGTTAAGAAGAAAAAGTTCGAATTAAAATTTTTTTTTAATGTACCATGTTTTTAATAACGGACTAAAAATTATAAAATTCCTCCTTTTCGTTTTTTTCACATTTTCATCCACTTCTGAGTTATGGTCCAATTTTCAAAGTTTCTTGCTCATCGGAAAGTCACACAGTTTAAAATCAATATAAAATTCCACCCAGACAGACATTAAAGAAAGTGACTTAATAAAAACATGGTAATATTAAGTGCCAATCGTTTTTTCACCTTTTAAACGTATTGTTATAATGTTAATTTGTATCATCACTTCTAAACCTAGTGCTTTATAAAATTAAAAATATTTAGCAATCGGAACGTAAATTTTTTTTCCACATGCACGAGCCTTTTTTTTAATTTTCAGAAAAGTGTTTATATTATGGAAAGAAATTGCTAACACACACACCACCCTCCATTTTCTCAGATACAGAACACGTTTGTTTTATTTTTTTTAACTGCAAGTGTATTTTATACTTGCATATAATTAGCTTTAAATTCAAAACACTTTCTGTAGGGTTACACACTATTCTTTTAGACGCTAAATCTGAAATTAGTCGCCAAATCTGGAAATGATGTATGAAATTAGTCGCCAAATCTGAAAAAGGTATATGGAATTAGTCGCCAAATTTAAAAATGAAAAATGCAATAAGTCGCTAAATCTGGAAGTGGAATATGGAATTGTCGCCAAATCTGATTATCCTTATTCCCGACGATCCTGAAAAGGAAAATGGAACAAAATTATGAAATTATTGTATTGTCATCAGTCCTTGACAAGTGTGCAGAATTTCGAATTAATCTGACCTTTTAAAGTGGGTAAAAATTTAGTTCCAAGATTCCGTTACATGCAAGTGAAACTTATGATAAAAGCGTGTTAAAAAGGACAGGAGACTCGTGGAAAGATTCAGAGTCACCACTCTAGAATTTCATCGGAAGATTTATAGCATATAAAAAACGAACAAAGAAATATTCAACATACAAAATAAAAACTTTTAGAAACATTTTATTCAAATTAACAATTATGAGTAAATAAAATATGTATAGCAATAAACAAATATGCTATGTAGTTGAATAAATTGTAAATATTTCTAAAACCATTGTTTTCGTACATTACGTACTATCGCAAAATATTAAGATTGTTTGTCATGTTCGATGGCTTCATCTTCGTTCTGTGCAGGAGTTTGGCTAGTTGTGGAAACTTCAGGAAGTAGAAATGCAATTATCCTCAAGTAATTAAGAAAAGATAGATGTACATCTGGATTGAAAGGTACCCCGGTTGCTTCTAGATCTTTTAAGATCAGATAGTAGATGAATATCCTACCAAGAAACTGTACAAGAAAGACTATTAGCAAGTATAACATACATTACGAGATATCACTCATACTATAAATGGAAATGCATTCAGTTTATATATTTAAACTTTAATATTACCATTACTTTGAAATAAGCCACTGCAAACAGGGACGTCTGAAGACTTTGAGGTCCTGGGACCACAAGAACCTTAAAATTCTTACAAGGCCCTGGGACCCTATGGGAAAAGCAGGCTTTACCCATGATATTTACAAGTAGACAGTATATAGCATACATTGTCTACTCGTACAAACGGCAATTAGAAATAAATGTGTACGACTCACAGTTCCAAACCCAGGCTTAAACCAGCTTGAACGATGGCCGAATTTCAATTAAATGAGTTCGACGAATGTTTATGGCTTTTAGTCTAGACAACGGTCGTCACATAAAGTCTTGCCACTCTCTCTTGACATGCATCTACCGGAATATTTGACCATTAAAATTATGTGGTTCATGACCTTATCAAGACTGAATCGAGAAGGAAACGTGGCCCTTACCGAAGGCAAGGCCCCCCTAGGCCAGATCCCATGCCTTAACATGGCCTGGACTGCAAGTATTAATATTGAAGCTATTCGTCTTTATTATCATGCAATTCAGAATCCTGTTATTATGTTACAGGGAACCAAGATTCCAAGGGGCTTACATTTTTCGCTAAAACAGTATACTCTTTGTTGAACGAAACACCAGTCCTCGCCCGAGCTTTTTGAAATCCTAAATATTTTATCCATTGTAACGTCCTTTCAGACGTGCCCGAGGGATATTGATACAGGAGCTTACAATTTTATACATTTATTAAGCGAGTAGACCGTTTCTATTTCACCTACCTCTCCGGACCATACTATTAAAGAATTTTTATGCTCATTTTCACATTTACCAGTCATCTTGAATGAATGAGTTCTTATTGACGTCGCACTATAAGGCAACACTAGGGCAATTGAAGATACATCATGTAATTTTAAGCCTATATGAAGTGACGAGGTTGATACAAGAGCTGGCATCTCACCTACATATCGTGTCAACGAGAGGATTTAAAACTATGAAAGATTTAACGCATAGCGAGAGATGTTATTTGTGCAAGAGCCAATTTTGGCCAAGCTGCACCAAACTTTTGTTAACACATTCGCTGCCAGTAAAATTGATACATCAATCCTCAGAAGCCGAATTACAAAATAGCGTTATAATAAACAGAAACATTCCTTATATTTTAGTTGTAAAACCAGAAAAACCTTTTATTTTCACGTTTAGTGTTTTCTAGTAATCCGAATATTTCGGTTTCTGTTAATTTATTTACCTTCATTTTCTTAGGCTGTGAGAGAAGTCCCTGCATTTCTTGCAATGTCTGCCATTTTAAAAAAAGGAAGCACATAAAATATAAAAATGCTTCATTAACTTGCTTTAGAAACTTCTTCATTCAAACTCGAAAGAATTAAAAATAAAGCATATAACTAAACAGTCGATCGTCGTACTAGATCGGCGCCGGTATACGAGGTAGCACCATTCTTAAGCTCTTTCGTGTCAGTGGCAGCGAGCGTGTTAAAACAGGGTTGGCCAGCCCGTGGCACGTGTCCCACATTGTGTGTGCGGCACTCGAAAACTTATTGAAAGATTTAAAAATTCAGAAAAATACTATTTTTTTACCGTTTTATTGAAAGGTGGTGGTTTTAAACAGAATAAAACACCAAAATCAATTTTAAATACACTTTATTAAATAAAGATAGAAAATTATAATGCAGACACCACCCCATTGTTATGTACGTTAATTTTTCGAGGGAAGTGCATTCGTGAAATTCTAGAATTTGAGGGAGTGTGTTTTACAGTATCTGGAAGAAAACAATGAACTCCCTAACGAGTGCTTGCTTCTCAAGAATGAAGATAGGCTTTGAGATTTAGGTTTTCTTACCGATACTACAAGACATTTAAATAATTTAAATTTAAGATTACAAGGAAAAGATTGCTCTTTTTCCATTCTTGATTGATCTTGTACCTTTCTTTGGGAACAACATTTTGAATTTTTTTTGTCTCGATTTTGCAGAAAGAAAATGATGCACACCTAGAACAATCCGATTCTGTTAGCATCTTCGAGAATTGATCATTATGTAGATGACCCAGTAAAAATCTACAAAATAAAAACCATACTAAGAAAATACTGACTGTTTAATAACTATTTAGATTTAAATTTCTCTGGAAACTCATTTTTATTTTATACCTAACCTAATTGAATGAAACCGAGAAGAAAATTATAACACTAAAACTCATAAGTTCGTACTTTTGTCATTTATATTATTTTAAAATTTCCACTACTTACATTTTTTGTTTGTTTAAAAATTTTATAATAAACCTATAAGTAACTTCTTTCACCTTTCATATACTTTTGTTTGTTGGATTAGCTTAAAGTGGCAATAATAACTTTCTTTTATCAGATAGTGGCAGTCTTCCCAAAACGTTGGCCACGCCTGTGTTAAAAGATTAAAAATACAAAATCTCAAAGGATATACAGAAATCAGGATCTATAAAATAAACGAATTTTGTGTTGGGGGAATCCCTCCCCCACCAAGTTCTATAAATATTGAGAGAAAAGTCACTTTTTCTAGTTAAAAGGTTTCATCCGGTATAATATTTAACCAACTCTTCGTCCTTCACGCCATAAATAATGTCCTTATTCGATGCTTGTTGTGCAGGTGTATACTTTCTAGGTTTTTGGTTATCTTTATTGCTGCTTTAGTTCGAAATTTAACGTACATAAGCCTCTTTACCCTAACGTAAACTTTCAGCGGGTCTTCAGTAACCCCATGACTAGAATCCATGACACTCAGGCCACGAGTTTATGACTAACCACAAGGCTCTACCCCTGACTTATTTAACAGTTATCAGCAGGTCTCCTATAATTCGGATTGCCGATTCTATACCAGATTGGCCTTACTAGTCACGAAAGCAAATACTTCATTCTCAAGGCTTCTCTCCCCTTTCGAATTATGTTGATTAGTGATTACCATTGTCGACATGGTACATTCCGAGGAAGCTGGTATCACTTTAGTGTAGCACCATGTAGGTGGCTAATGATCGCCACAATGTATTTGACGCACAGTTTCCACCCGAGAGTGAAGCACCCGAGGACTGATGCGAAATTGTTCCAGGAATTTAGGTTATTATAGAACCAGTCACGATAACAAGTGTGCAGACGAGATGTTCCTCAGTCGAAGTTCGTACTCGTTATATGGTATTTATGTACACTTGGAACAGATATGTCCGTCATCCATGAACACCTATATACCGTGTATTATAAAGGAACCATTTCAAGTCAAATAAATGGTTATTCACTGGTGTTTGTTCTATGATGGTAGGCAGAACAGGGATAATGAAGGTCGAAATGGGCATCCCTCTCGATTCACAAATTAAAACATTGTTTGAGCATAGGACATTGAGATACACAATGACATGGAAGCATCCAAAATCACCAATGAAGCAAAAAATCCTGCCAAGATAGACAGAATATGCAGCAATTCCTTGCATAGTCACCCAATTTTAACATAGTTGCATCTTCACGGGATGATAAATGCCTCATTGTCAGAGAAGTGCAAGAGGCATAGTTCCCAAGATTATGATAGGAAGGCTTCCGTGTGAAGAAAAATGACGAAATTTCTTCTGGAACGTCCCTCGCGAACATTATCACTTCTATCCTGCGTGTCTTTAGGAACACTATTCACTGGCCACGACTTCATTGGAAAGCTGGGTGGTCAAGATGTTAAGAGTCTACCAATTAGTAACAAGCGAATACTTAAGATTTAGAAGAGACTTACCGACAAGTATAGAAAGAAGGCAACTACATAGGGAAGGCAGGCTAACATAAATGTTTCTTGTTTCGTGAAAGGAAAGAACAGTGAAATTACAATTCCAAGAAGGATGAAAATAAAGCACGTCAGTAGCACATTTCTTGTAGCTCTAGCATCGTTATAAGGCTGAAAGAAAATTCAAACGAGTTTAATGAAGTAGACGCAATACCGCAAATCAGATATTCTTAAGAAATATGAACACATTCACTGGTCCTTTTTCAAAACTTTTATGGGAGATGGGTTTCCGAAATAGTAAATAAACCAATAAAAATACAAATTTGTGTTCGTTCACAAAGTTTAGTTTTACCTTAAAGAGAAATAGTCGAAATATTTGGATTTCTTTAGAAGAGTCAACAGAATATTAGGCTTTAATTTTTTCAGGGAAAATTTCGTAAAGTTTTGTCGAGCTCTTGTGCAAGCAGTGATATTAGCATTAAAGACATATGCAGAACATTCATTTTAGTGCAGCTTAAAGTAGAAGGCAACGTATTCAATCTGTACATTAAGCTGACAAAGTTTTAGAGCAATTCAATGGCCATTTGAATTAAAATTAAATTTTGGCAACGCTTAACAAGCCATTGCAACACGTTTAGTCTTAATATTGTTTTAACTCTCCAAAATATTTATATTAAAAGCCAAAGCACTTCAATGATTATAATGAGTGAATTTTTGTCGACACATAAAGAAAGCAACACCCATATTGGCAGCTGACCTCTTAATTTTTAAATGGGGTCAAATGCCGAGGAAAACATCAGACCTATCACCCCTTCTCCTAGCTTCAACACTACGCCAAAGGAAGGACACAGAGCCTTAACAGATTTAACGTGCATAAGCTTCTCTACACGGCGAGTCCTCACTAATTTCGAACTCATGACAGGCCTGCTTCAGTCCGTGATCCTTTCCAGAAGGCTAAGTCTTTTTAAACATTAAAATTATACATGAAAAAAATTCACCTTTATGTTCTTTTGATAAAAAAATTTACATCCAAGTACTTATCTTTCAATTTAATCACGTCAAATTTTAATTATTTTTCTTTTAAAAAGTCGTCAGAGAGCCTTCTACGAAACAAATTATGCTAAACAAAACGCATAATTCATTCAAAAAGCAGAATATAATTTCAATAAATATATTTCCTATTATACCTTAAACAGGCTGTAGAATTTTACATCTTCTTTGAAAAGTAATTCTCAAATTAGAAAAAAAAAATCAGTATAATACTTTATACACTGCTGGGCACGTTAAATGCAACACCAAGAAAGACAAGAGATAGCACAACAAAATTTATTTTGTAGATAACATGTTGACCAAGTATCAAATGATAAAATCTATACACTTCTGTGAAGTGTGGTCCTGCCAGAATCAGTAGCCAGAGTATTCGCCATTGTTGGAGATTACCGCTGCCACACGCCTCGGCATTGATTCAAAGAGACTTTGGATGTGTTCTTGGGGTACAGAAGACCAAGCAGCTTCTACACGTTGCCAAAGTTCGCCTGGTGTGGCAGCTGGGGATGTAATTTGGGTCAATCGTTGAGCAACCATGGACCACATGTTTTCTATCGGTGAAAGATCCGGAGAGCGAACGGGTCAGGGAAGCAATTCAATCTGGTGATTGACGAAGAACCTTTCGACAATGCGTGTCACGTGTGGTCGCGCATTATCCTGTTGAAATATGGCTGGCTGTTGCCAAGCCCCGAAGGTAAGGAAGGACAACTGGCTCCAACACCTCGGAGATGTACCTCTGGCTGTTTAAAGTACCGGCAATGCGTACTAGAGGAGTGCGAGAGTGATATCCAATACCGCCCCATGCCATAATATCCAGTGTAGGACCAGTGTAGCGGTGCATAATGTAGCTCTGTTCAGCATCCTCTCTCCACGGTGTCTCCAGACTCGAATCCCACTATCGTGGTGTTGCAGACAGATGCGTGACTCGTCAGTAAAGACAACTTCATTCCATTATGCCACCCACATCCTTCTTTCATCGCACCATTGGCGGCGGAGACGTCTGTGGTTCTGCGTCAAGGGTAGACCAAGCAGTGGACGTCTTGCAGACAGACCACTCTGCTGTAAACGGTGTCGAATGGTACGCGCAGACACTGAATGATGCGTTACAGACTCAATGTGCTGTGGTTCGTGATGTGACTGAGCGATCCGTCACTGCCATGTGCACAATTTGTCTGTCGTCACGTGAAGTGGTGGATGCGATCGACCACTTCGGTCCGTCGTACTCTCCTGCACCCAACGGTCACATATCCGCATTACAGTTGTTTGGTTTCGTCCAATACGACTACCGATTTCCCTGAAAGATAATCCCCAATCTCGGTAGGCCACTATCCTTCCTCTGTCAAACTCGTATACTTGATCAAAAGCTGATCGTTTTTTGAAAAAACCACAAGAAAAACACAATTGCCGAACTTGAAATCGTCGAAATCTCCAAGACTTAAATAGTGCTTTGAGGTGGCGCCATAGGCGTGCGTGATGCGTGTCTGCGCTGAAGTTCTAATCATTTGCATATCTCACCTCCGCTAATGCGTGTTGTAAATTTCATGTTATTTGCGTGCTTCCTTCAGGGTGTTGCATTTACGGTGGCCAGCAGTGTATATACAGATATTATTCATTTTAACTAAACGTATAATTTGCGACATGAAAACGGGGTTCTTAGCCTGTCATTAGAATATTCAATTAACAATTTATGAAAAATCACTAGCGAGACGAGTAGACCTAGATTTTCCATTCATAACAACTGACGATTATTTCTTCCCCCGCCCCTTCAACCATGCTAAAATTTTCCATCATCACGATTTTACAGTCAATACGTGAAGACATTTTATACAGTGAGCCACAAAATTGAGCAGACACCTTAGAAGCTTAGAGACCTTTTGCAATTACAAATTAAATATTGCTTTAAGATGATTGAAATTTTTACCTTTTCCTTTAGTATATGCTTTACCGTACTATACTAATAAAATTGTTATGTTTATTTATTTTTACGAAAAAAAATAAAAGATCTGGGACGAGAGGAAAACACCACAAAAATAAGTATACACCTTTATTAATTTCCTTTTAACGTACAAATTAACATTTTGTTGCATAACCTTTTGCTTGAATTACAGCTTGTAATCTTCTGGGCATAGATTCTACCAGTGTTTTAGTGGTTTCAAGAGAAATTTTAGCCCATTCTTCTCTCAGAACCTTCTTGAGAACTTCCTTGCTTGTGATTTCGTGCTCATGTACAGCTTTCTCTAATTGCGACCGCAAATTTTCTATGACGTTTAGGTCTGGAAACTGGGCTGGAGTGTGTAATTGCTTCATGCAGTGGTACAGCAAGTATAACTGCACAATCTTCGCTGTATGCTTGGGGTCGTTGTCCTGCTGGAGTATGAAGCCTGACCCAAGCCCCAACTTACTGGCACTTTTTTTCCAAGTTATCCTTTAAAATCCCCAAATATACATGTTTGTCCATCAATAAAAGCAAGCTCTCCAACTCCTCCAGCCGACATACAACCCCAAACAAGGACAGATCCATCCCCGAACTTGACTGTCTTAATTGTGTTTTTAGGTGCCAGCGCTTTCCCAGCTTCTCTCCATATTTTAAATCGTCCATCGCTTCCGTAAAGATTAAACTTACTTTCATCAGAAAATATTACAGTATTCCAGAAAGAAATAGGCTTTAAACGATGTTCTTTGGCAAAAAACATTCTCTTTTGTCTATTCACATACTTGATGAGTGGCTTTCGTATTGGTGTACGGCCATGAAACCCATATTGGTGAAGGGTACTTCGAATTGATTCATCCGAGATCTTTTCCCCGAGTGAGTGAAGGGTTTAATGGCGCAAGAGCCAATTTTGGCTAAACTGCGCCATCTTTTCCCCGATTGTAGAGGACATCGATAAAGCTAGTTTAGAGGCACTCACCCTCGGATCTTCCTTTACTGAGTGAATGATCTTCCTCTTCGCTGTAGTACTCAGTATTTCTTTAAGTCCTCTTCCAGGAATATTGGCCACAGATCCAGTTTTTTTATACTTCTGTAGAATTTTTTGGACAACCATGAGTTACACCAATCAACGAAGCGATTTCTCGAAGAGATTTTCCTCTTTCGACCATTTTACAACTAATAAACGTTCAGATTCAGTAGTTTCTCTACGAGAGCTCATTTTACGATTTTTAATGAGAAAAAACACCATTTAAAAGCATTGAAGTGCAATAGCACGTATTATAAGTAGCAGCTACTCCTGAAACTCTTTAAAGAAAATTTGAAACTAAAAAAGTGGTGGCAAAATTAACCAATATAAGTGTATACTCAATTTTGTGGCATGGTTTTCTATCTTTTCTTCGAAGCGCTTAACTGTTTTCGTAATAAATAAGTTAACTATAGAATTGTGTTATTATAGGATGGTAAAGTAGAGGTTAAAGTATCTAGGATAAAAAAAAATTATCTATTTTAAATCAATATTTAATTTGTAATTGGAAGAAGTCTAAAAGTTTTAGAGGTGTATACTCAATTTTGTGGCTCACTGTAGATACAAACTCATACACTTAATGGAGATTGAAAGGTAACCAATGTTGAACTGAAGTACCAGTTAAATATTTAGATCTGAATCACAAAACAATGCTTAAGTATCAGAATTTCATATTGGAAATGTTTTAAGCGTTGGAAGGGGGGAAATGAATTTCATATATCATTAGATGTTAGTTGATGTGAACATTTAATGTCCTGTTTAATACTTATTGTGATTTCGAATTTAATTTAACTATGAACTCAGTTCAGCAAGATCGGCTTTAGAAATCTATGAAGAAGATTGAGTATTGAAGTTAATATGCGACAATAGATCTATTGGCTGAGGAGAGCAAAGGTCACCTTTAATCCAAATGCCTTCCGTTATAAACAAGTTAGTACTTCATGTTTTCCAAATTTCGTGAAAACTAGAACTCTAGTTTGGTTTAAAGCGTAATAATTATTGATGTTTGGCTAGAATGTATCTAGAAATGATTCGAAATTTCAAACTAAATACACAAACATTTACTGCAAACTTTCAAAACGTCACCACCAATGAGAAATTTTTTTTTTTTTTTGAAAAAATATGTCGAAAATGTTTTAGGAAAACAAACTTACATAAACACATGCACATTTTGTCTGGTATTCATGAATTCCGTGCACTAATGAGCTAAGAGAAATAAACGTCTGCATTGTTTACCTTGAAAAGCACGAACCAAGATCAGGTACAAATCAATACTTTGTTTATATTTTCTTTGGTCTTGATGGTGCACATGCGCAGATAACAAAGTGAAGCTATAGAACACATCACAATCAAATTAATCACCAGGAGACTATAAATGTATTGCGTTAGAGTGGCTCTTCAGGATTAAATGTATGTACGTGGTAGCTTAGTGGTTATGGTGGCGAACTCGTAGTTGATCGAGTTCGAACCCGAATGCCACTGAAGAACTGCATTGTAGAGGGGATGATGCACGTTCAATCTTTTGAAGCTCTAAGTCCTGCCGTTTGCATAAGTGGAGGTTTGGAGTGGGTTTTGCAGCTCAGGTCTTCTCCTGTTTACATTACAGAAGTTGAAAATTATTAAATTTGTTCCCCATACCCCTTGTGTTGCTTTATAATGCAAGGTTAATAAACACTTAATCACTTATAACAGATCACAAAACAAAACCAAGTTCAGTTAATTTTTATTGTAATTACTTTAAACCTTCTGTACTTAATATTCCAGTAAGGATATAAATTTGAAAGGTTGATTGTTTATAACAACAGCGTGAATAAGTATTTGTTAATGTCACATTGAAAGGCAACATAAGGTCTATTTGGGACTCATTTCGAAATTTTGAGTAATGTTTGAGTGACGAGGATGACACCTGAGTTGGTAGCCCTCTACGAACCACCACACAAGGCTAACGAAATGATTACGAGTCTCGACAGATGTAATGCGTATTAGCCTTTCTACATAATGGGTCTTCAGTTACACTTGGAATCGAAGTAATGACACCCCAGCCACGAGTCCTTGACCATGACCTCTAAGATACGTGGCAATTTAAAGAAAAAAGCTTTCTTTTGTGATGAACCTCGTAATTTTAAGGAATTATCGATTGGATTCGTTGCGCAAGCAGTTAACCGATCACTTCAAACTTTTACAACAAACCGAAGCAAGGACTTCGAATCTCTTCAGATTTAAAATACTTTAAAAATAGTTCAAAATTACGAAGTCCGTCCCCAAAAGCCCTAGTGTAGCTGAGTAGGGCGGCGCGAATAAATTTCTTCACTTTCTCAAAACCGTAGTAATGTACATGAACTCGTGACTAGTATTGGTTCTATCGAATCATTGTTTCAAGTCCTTTTGGCACGAAATATTTGTCGTGAAGATAGCTTAAGTGAGAAGGACTACACCTGAGCTGTGAGGTCGGGTGACCGTGCGGACCAAAGTACACATTTAACTTCATCCTTGGTTTACTCCAATCATGATTAGACCTAGTGAGCTAAAATTTAACTATATTCTTCCCAGTGATCCTTCCTTTCAGGTTTTCGATTGGTCAAGCAGAAAAACATAACATAGCTGCCCATATATGACCGTTCCAGCTTCATGCTTAACAGTTTAAGTAGACAATTACGATCATACGCTTGTGTAGGTATCCTTCAAAAGTGCATCTGTCCAGTTTTAAGGAAATGTTTGAAAGATGATTCGTTAAATTATATTACTTTGTTTACCTTATCAATCGAAAAGGTTTTGTGAGTATGACACCACTATAGACGACATTTGGCATCAACATCTGTGACAAGTAGCTTCGGATTTGCTGCTCTGCCATAAGCGTTCTACACTCATGTTCATATATAAATTAAGGCTAATGAAGTTCAGGCAAAGAAAGAGACAGAAGCAAAACAAATTTGACTTATTTGTAAAGTCTATTTATTAAACAAAAGGTAAAGAGCAAAAAAGATGCTATATGTTTGACATAATTAATAAAAATTGCGATTTTTACTCCCTGGAGTAAATTTCAAAAAAAGAACCTATTTACAAAAAACAGTATTACATGGTTAGTATGATGGTTAATACGGAGTATGTCTCCCGGACGATGCAATACAGGCCTTACAACGCCTACGCATGCTGAGTATCAAATTATCAATCTGATCTTGGGGAATATTACACCACTCATCAAGCAATGCCCTTCGAAGTTCCAGTAGACAGGTGGGAGGGGGTTGACGGACTGCAATTCGTCGGCTAAGCATATCCCACACATGCTCTATTGGATTCAAGTCCGGTGAGTATGCTGGCCAATCTATACGGGTGATATCCTCCGATGGAAGGCATTCGTCGACAATGTCTGCACGGTGAGGACGGGCGTTACATCCATAAACAAAAATTCAGCACCCATGGTGCCCCGAAACAAACGAACATGTTGTTCCAGAATGACATCCCGATAGATGTGGCCGGTCATCTTTGCACTCTGAAGATGCAAGTCAGTTCTGGAACCAAGAATTCCTCCCCAAACGAGCCATCCTGCACCACCGTAACGGTGTCGTTCAATGGTGTTCTCTTGGTGGTAATGGGTACCTGGCGCTCTCCATATGAAAATCCGGCGAGAATCGGACTGCAAAATAAACCTGGACTCGTTGGAAAATATCACACAAAGACCACTGTTGCAGTGTCTACAATGCATGCTCTCTACTCCAGGTTAATCGCAGGCGACAGTGAGTTGCGGTAAGGGAAAAACATCTGACAGGCCTACGAGAATATAGACCAATGTGCCCTAAGCGTCTGTACACGGTCTGCCTTGAAACTGTCGTACCGGTAGCTGAAGAGAGCTGACGAGATAGGTCTGATGCTGTGCTCTGTCTGTTTCTTTTGGCAGTAACTGCCAAACGGTCCTCATTCGGAGTTGTAACTTGGGGAGACCTGTGCTGTAACATCTACTTACATTACCATCATCTTGGAATCGTTGCCAAAGCTTGGAGATGACACTCTGGGCGATTCCAAGTTCTTTGGATACTTCCAGCTGGGTACGTCCCCATTCCAGTCGTCAGATAATTCTACCACGTAAAAAATCATCCAAATGCTTCCTTTGTGCCATAACTATGCAGTTATTGCACTGAAAGGCTTTTAAAGCGCTTGTGAACAATTTTACTTCTTTGCCACCATTCCTTATGTACCTCTCTCTTACACTCTCGTCATTGTGACGTACTGTCCGCGGCATCTGGTGGTTTCCTGTAATTTGCATATTCTTCTTCAAGATGTGTGTGATAATTCTACAGGTGAATTTTTTATTTTAGATTTCAATTTCTGTGTGATTCTGAATTATCCTTAATTTATGGATATGAGTGTATTTCTGAAGGTAACTGTAATCACTTCTAACTGTAATCACATTGAAACTGGATAATCGAAGCACTGATGAAGATCTGCTGTCAGGTTTTCACTTTTTAGAGACTAAAACCCACTTCAATCCCCAAAGGTCTATTTCACTGAGCTCTTTTTCTATCCAATATTTATCTTTGCCGAGCTTGTCTGGCAGAGCCGTGTGTGTGATATCATGATGTTAGGTACCTTATCTCTAAAAACGCGTAAATGGTGGGTTGCTTTAATCACATTTGATCCTTCTAGACTGGTTCTTACAATTTGGACTTTAAGAAAATCTAAAAAGTCCGATATTCCATGCTTTTTAAAAAAAATCGAAGACTTACAGAACTTCAATAATGCTACCGCATAATACCAGAATATATTCATTTCTTTTTATAAAACAAGTAAAATATAAAAAAATTAAGTCAATTCCTACTTAGGTTAACAAAGAAAATTTTTATTTTAATTACTTTTTTATGTAATTACAATTAATATAAATATGGATATACATATGACAGAACCACAATATTAAGTGGTGAAATAGAAAGCCTACCTTTCTATATATTGTGTTGGATTTTATTATTTTTGTTTACTATTTACTCATTCATAAATTACATTCTGAGAAATAAGATCATCCCAGGTAGGATCCGAATCCACAACCTTTGGATTAGAAAACCAACGCGCTATCCATTGCGTTCAAGATAATCAACGAGCTGTTTTCCTTTTATATATGATATTGGACTATTTTTTTTCTTACCTTGTATTGATTTGTTTGATTTAATTAATGAATTAATATTTGAAAAAACTGTATCAACGTCAAGTGTCATTTTCTTCAAGTGCAAAAACAAAGCATTTGAACTTGAGTGGATGAATAAAATGTATTTTTTTAACGATTGAAAATTTGAGCAATATATATATATATATATAGCCATAAACTTTTTCAATCGGAAAATAATGGCTCCTCAGAGAGAAACCAGTATTGATTAAAGGACATTCGCGCGTATTAAGAGCATTTAAAAAAATTAGTTAAAAAAACACCCTTTTATAGCTAATGGGACTAAGTTGTAACTTAATCTTTTTGTCGCCACATCTGGAAATGGGATCTGAAATTAGTCACCAGGTGCGAGATGAGATCTGTGAAAATAGTAAATCTTTAATCCTGATTAGGACAATGAAACAAAATTATTAAATTAATGTATTATCTTCGGTTCTGGACAAGTGAGTAAAATTTCGAATTAATCTAACCTCTTAAAAGAGGGCAAGAATTGAATTCAAAGATTCCGTTACATACAAGCTTACAAGTGGGGGTTAAAAAATGGAAAATATTCTCGTGAGAGAGCTGATATTGTTGGTTTAAGCCACTCTTGTGTGTCCAGAAAATCAATATGAAACTTAAAATTACTGATTAATTGAAAATAAATGGGACAGAAATTTTTTTTTTATTCTGAGCGATGTCGCAAAAAAGAAAATGTTTCAAGAACGAAAAAATAGTTTCGAATTTTCAAAAATTCATCAATTGGAACTTTTTGCAGAAAGCTATGTTTAATGATGAAAGCAAATTCAACATTTTTGGCAGTGACGGCCGTCGCACCGTATGGAGATATTCCACTATTGCTTGGGATCGAAAAAAATTACGTCCTACAGTTAAACATGATGCTGGTTCCGTCATGGTTTAGAGTTGTACGATTTCATCGGCGGTAGGAAACTAAGTTGTTGTAGATGGCATTATAAACCACATACTTTACTTGTGGATATACTTCACTACAATCTAAAGGAAAGTGCTAAAAATTTAATGTAGATGAAAGTTTCATTTTCCAGCAGCACAATCACCTTAAAAGCAGGACATGCAACGTCAAAAAAAAAATGGGGTATTTTATTCCAAGCATAAACCACATTTACTCACACCACCATAGTCCCTCGATATCAATGCCATTAAAAACTTTTAGATATACTCTGAAAAAGAGATCCAAAAACGCAAAATTGCATTATGAAAGCCAAAGGACACACATGAAAACTAAATATTCTTTTTTTTTTGTATGGGAGATGAATACACCAATGAAATTTTTGTGACAACTTTTTTTGAGGTAAAAATCTGCATATTTGTTTATGTAAAATGCTACCAACACTTTTTTTTGGAAGTTTAGTTTATTGTTCTTTCTTTTAGTTTGAATCGAGCCACTTATGTTTCAAAAAAAAATCTTGTTTGAGTTTTAGGTAATGTATTATTCGTGTTAAAAGTTAAATTAACCAAGTGAAAGACTGTACTTTAAATCGTTTGAACCAATGTATGAAAAAAAGTGTTAAATTTTATGGCATTCCTTTTCGATCAATTCACACACACCACACACTATTAATTTAATATTTTCTTTTAAAGACCCTCGTAGATAAGCGCAGAGCTAACTTGTTTGGTAAAATTTAGAACTGTATCCCTCATACAAAGAATTCGACACACATCGGTAACTTCAAAGTTCAATGAATTAAATGTGCAGACCTCGTTGACAGAATGGACGAAGACCGCACCACTAAAAAAATCTTCAATGATCAACTAATAGACATACGGTGAAAAGGCCTGCCAAATCGAATATTGATTGATGGTCTGAAAAAATCTCCAAATATGAGCTAAAAAATATTGAGAACACTAGCATGAAGAAGGTTAGCCAGGAAAGGCTTCTTGAGAAGGCCAAGATTACCCTGAGCTGTCAAGCCATTGAGGAAGGAAGGGTTTTTATTTGGTAGTCGTTCACATAAAATCAAAGATGAAATACCTTTTGTAACAGAAAATATAGATTGGAGAAAAAAAATAATACAATGTATAAACATTTGAAGATTGAGTGAAATGAAGTGTTGAATTTGTTATTGATAAGTTAATTAAAATCCAACAGAAGTACAAAAAAGTTGATGAACAGTATGTGGCATTAAGTCTATAAGATTATAATTTAAAAGTTTCCATGGAACTTCTGCTGAGAGAGTAATAAGTGTTCAATCAAGCAAGACGTGTCTGGTAACTAAATACCGTTTCATTCTACAGGGAACCTAAGTGGTAGTTTTGAGGTTAAACACTTTTGTTCATGTGTCATTCGTTGATTGTCAGTCCAGCGACACCATTAAAGCCGGATTGAGTTCTTTTTACGTGTTAGTGAGCGTTCAAAATGTTTAACACGATTGCTCTGAAGACAGATTTTTGAACACAAGCAATATCAAACCAAACGAAATTAATTTCGAGCTCCTTTGAGGTTTATAGTGAAAATTCTCTCATCAGTTCCTCTCTCCATACCACATTTATAGAAATTTTGCCGTTTTTCTTGGTATACTTGTTTCCAATATTTTTAGTCTACTGAAATCAGACGGCTACATAAAAGGACACGAGATTTGTGGATCAAGCGTCAACACTTCGGAATTTCATCGGAAAATTTATAGTATTTTTAAAAGCAGAACAAAGAAATTATCAGAAGAAATAAAACTTTAAAAATATTTTATTCAAATAAGGAAATAAGAGTAGACAAAAAATATATAGCAATGAATAAATATACTATGTCATTGAGTAAATTGTAAATATTTCTAAGACCCATTGTCTTCGGACATCATGTACAGTCGTAATATATTAAGATTGTTTGCCCTGTTCGATGGCTTCATCTTCGTTCTGAACAAAAGTTTGGCTAGTTGAGTAACCTTCAGGAGGTAGAAATACAATTACTCGCAAGTAATTAAGAAAAGATAGATGTATATCTGGATTGAAAGGCACCCCGGTTGCTTCTAGATTTCTTAAGAACATATAGTGGAGTAATATCCTAAAAAAAAACTACACAAGCCAGAGTGTTAGCAAATACAACATATGTATTACGTGATATCAATCATACTAAAAACGAAAATGCATTCAGTACATTTAAACTTTAATATTACCATTTCTTTGAAATAAGCCACTGCAAAAACGGCTTAAGACTTTGAAGACATGAGAAATTTTTCAGAATAGACTAGGACCCTGTGCCAAACTAGGCCTTTAAAATTTGAAAATACATACTATACACATTGTCCGCTTATACAAACGGTAAATAGAAATAAATGTGTACGAGTCGCAACTTCACAAACCCAGGCAAAAAAAAAAAATTGACCGATGACTGTATTTCGAATAAATGAGTTGAATGATTGTTATTAGATATAGTCCTAGGATGTGGACAACGGTCATCACATACAGTTTTGTCACTTTACATTCATGTGCCTGAATACAATTTCACCATTAAAATTTAGCGGATCATGATCTTATGAAGACTGAATAGAGAACAAGACGAGATTCCCACCAAGGGCGACGTCTTGCGATTGGGCAAAAGTTGGCCCACGCCTTAAGACGACCCTGACTGGAAGTATAATAATGAAGCAATTTATCTCGATTATCAGTAACTAGCTGTTACCCGCCCGCTTCGCTGGGTATTTCATGATGTTTTATAAATTTTTACTGCTTATATACATGTATAAATTATTGATATCTAAGTCCTAGCATTAAGAATTCGATTGAATTGAAAAATATACTTATACCTGTAACTGTCACCTGTTGACAAAAAAAAAGGCCAGAACTCATCTAATTTGTATTTTCTAAAAATCTCTAAAATTGAAGCATAGAATGATGTTTGCTCTTTCGTAACTCAAAAACCAAGTGGATTCCCGCAAAACCAATTTTCGGTGGATCTCTACTCCGTAAATTGAACATGCAAGCCAAATTTCAAGTCTAAATCTAACAGAAAAAAGCAAAAGTTTTACTATCAATATCCCGGTAATCCCGTTGAGAGCCGTTTTCCAAAATTACCGCTCTTAGCGGATTTCAATTCAACAAAAGAAAAATGCAAACAAAATTTCATTATTATAGCCCTTGTAGCTCGAAAAAAGTAATTTTTTTGTCAATACGTCCCAGTAACCCCTGCAACCCCCAGAACTTGATTTGCTTAAAATTTATTCTTAGTGGATCCCTATTCAACAAAAGAAACATGCTTAACAAATTTCAAGTATATGGGTCTAACAATTAAAAACAGGAATTTTTTTCTGTAACTCCTCTTGACCCCTCGCAAACATCTTTGGGGGTCAATTTTCATTTTACTCTTTGTTAGAGGAACTCTAGATCATGAAAGGAACATGCCTACCAATTTTCAAGCAGATTGATCAAGTAGTTTAAAAATGGAAATATTTATCGATTACGAATCTTAATCTCCCGAAATTAAACTTGGTAGTTGATATTCGCGAAACCCATTTTGTAGCGGTTCTCTTCTTTACGAAAGGAATCTGCTTATCAAATTTCAAGACTGTACGTCTAACAGTTTAAAAATGGGGATAATTGTCTATAACGCCACTTGAGCCCCCGCAACGCCACTTCTGGGTCTGTTTTCATAAAACCCATTTTGTAGGGGAATTGCACTCTATGAAAGGAATCTGCTTAGCAAAATTTGAAGACTGTGCGTCCAATTAATTAAAAATGCAAAAACATTATCAATAACGCCCCTTGAACCCCTGCAACACCACCTAGGGGTCGATTTTCACAAAACACATTTTGCAGTGTATTTCTATCCTATGAGAGGAATCTGCTTACCAAATTTCAAGACTGTGAGTCTAATAGTTTAAAAAAAGAAATAATTATTTATATCTGCCCTTAACCCCCGCAACACCCCTTGGGGGTCAATTTTCTCCAAACCCGTTTTGTAGCGGATATTTACTCCATGAAAGAAACATTCCTACTAATTTTCAAGCAGGTAGGTCAAATAGTTTAAAAACGAAAATATTTATCTCTTACGCCACTTATTCCCCTGCAACGCCACTTAGAGGTCTGTTTTCACAAAAACTTCTTATAGCTGATCTCTACTCTATGAAAGAAATCTCTTTTTCAAATATAAAGACTGTGCGTCTAATAGTTTAAAAATGGAAATAATTATCTATAACTCCCCTTAAGTCCCCTCAACGCCACTTGGGGGCAATTTTCACGAAACCCATTTTTAGCGTATCTCTACCCTATGAGAGGAATCTGCTTACTAAGTTTCAAGACTGTACGTCTAATAACTTAAAAATAGGAATTTTTAACGCCCCTTAAACCCCCCGCCCCCGCAACACCCCTTGGGGATCAATTTTCCCAAAACCCATTTTGTAGCGGATATTTACTCCAGGAAAGAAACTTGCCTACCAATTTTTAAGCAGGTAGGTGAAGTAGTTTAAAAACGGATATATTTATCTATTACGCCCCTTAATCCCCCGCAACGCCACTTAGAAGTTTTTTTTCACAAAACCCGTTTTGTAACTGATCATTATTCTACGAAAGGAATCTATATATATCAAATTTAAAGACAGTGCGTCAAATAGTTTAAAAATGGAAATAATTATCTATAACGCCCCCTAAGCCCCTGCAACGCCACTTGGAGGTCGATTTTCAGCAAACTCATTTTGTAGCGGATCTCTACTCTCTGAAAGGAATCCGCTTACCCAATTTCAATATTGTACATCAAGTAGTTTTAACATGGAAACAATTATTATTAAAGCCCTTAACCCCCCGTAACGCCCTTTGCGTTTCGAATTTCGGAAAATCCTTTCTTAGCTGATGTCTACTCTATCAAAGGAACATGTCTACCAAATTTCAAGTCTGTAGGTTGAATAGTTTCAGAGATTTCGTGATTAGTCAGTCAGCGAGTCGCTTTTCTCCTTTATATATATAGATTCAGTATCGTAACATATTACAGGAAACCGAGATCACAAGTGGTTTACATTATTCGTTAAAACAGAAATAATAATTAGTAGTAAACTTTGTCGAATAAAACACCAATCAACGTACGAGTTCTTCGAAATCCTAAATACTTAACCCATTATAATGTCCTTCCAGAAGTACCCGAGGGATATTGATACAGGAACCTACAATTTTATGCGTCTATGAAGCGAGGTGGAAGATTTTTTTTTTTATTTCACCCACCTCCGTAACATACTGTTCAAGAATTTTTATGCTCGTTTCCGTTTAACAGTCTTGCGTGAATGCGAGTTTGGCGCAAGAGTCAATCTTGGCTTTGTTAAAAAATTAAAAGTCTCGATGAAAAGTTTGATAAAAGCAGTTAGTTCTTAAAGGTAAAACCTGATTAAGTAGAAAAATCAATATCTCTAAAATAGAATTAGGGAACCCCCCCCCTCCTCAATCGATAAGTATTATTGAAGGGGAAAAAAGTCTTTTCGATTTCTAGTTAGTTTTAAAATGAACGATTCGTTATAATGCTTATCCACATCTTCATCGTACACGTCATGCATAATCATGTCCTCATCCTATGCGTATTGTACAGATGTAGACTTTCTAGGTTCAATTTTTATTTTTGGCTACTTGGAAATTCAACGTACATCAGCCTCAAGTACAATCTAGTACAATCCCCGCAAGCTTTAATATGGCACCAAATAGGTGGATACAAATTAGTGCAAGGTATTTTTGACCCTCAGTTTCCTCCCCAGAGGAAAGCACCCGATCTCCAACGATGTGAAATTGAACTAAGAGTTAAACTTTACGGAGAGTACCCAAGCCAGATAGACATTCAAGGGATCTTTAGAATACTACATAATCATACGACATATCTATTGAATTTTTGTAGCATGAAAGTCCACCGACTTGGGGGGGGGGCTGGGGTTGAACTCTAAGACTTGGGATTACAAGGCCAGAGCCTAATTAACTACGCCAACCAGCTGGTTAATTCTAAAGGTTACTAACTTGCCGTTATTTCCTGAAGTAAAGCTTAAAATTTGTTTCATTTTAATAGCTTCAAAAGAGTACATTGCCAAGAGTTAAGCATATATAAAAGACTAGTTTTAAAGGTACTATTGATTCTATGCTGTAGTACGTATACTTTAGTCCATTGAAATTTTTCTAAAAGATAAGCCTTTAACTGTCAGGGACGCATATACATGTTTCGGTTAGACGGGGAAATAACTGTCCCTGGCGTGTATATATATTTTCCCCGAGTCGGTGAGTAAAGTTTGTCGTATTAGGCTGCTGGAGACGAACTTCGTAATTATCAACCATGATCAAGTGACGCATGCCTTTCCGAAGTACGGTTCTTGACCAGGTAAGTTTTAATGTAGAGGCTGAGCTAGTTTCCAAGGTCTCCGTCTTAGTTAAGATAAATATGATCCGAATAATTTAACTTTTAAAAGCTTTTACTCTATGTACTGGGAATTTTGAATCATAAGAACTGGCAAGAGTGACAAGACTGCATTATGTCACGTCCGTGTATAGGCTTACCCCCCCCCCATACACCATTTAATCAAGAGAGTGAGTGAGTGAATATTAAAGTCACACCGATTTAATCAAGAGAACTATCGGTTGAATCTGTACGTAGGCTTACGAGATTATGAGCCACGCATATTCGACACGAGCTATCGTTTGTACGAATATTAGATTCCCAACAAATATACATAGCGAAGCTGCAAACTAGGGCCCCGTTTAGCTTTTCCCTTAAATGGTCCTTAATGAGAGGTATTAAGAATCGCCTAGTTATTTCACAACCCTCAATATGTTATGAATTTATGGGCACTTGGATTCAATAGAAACGCTGGACATGAATTCGCAATCATGAGCCCTTTGCCATCACGGTAAAGGACTCATTTTTTCATTTTCAGGAACATTTCCACAGCTGGTTTCTTTTAAAGATGTATCACCATATAACGAGTGTGGCATTCAACTTTACTCTGATTTCAGTAAACATGCTTGCGCATTTTCTTAATAAGCAGTCACGTTGCCATTGTCTCGAGAGGGCATTTGCCCAAACCGTAGCTTACTCGAAATGTACGCGATTGTCGTGCTTATTCTATATTCAGTATTGAATTACGAAAAATAGCAGCATATTTTTTTACTCATTGTATTAAAGACAGTCGTATGCACGATACAAGAAAAGCCAATATTCTCACTGGGGATGATAGGATGGAGATGAGATCTCATCCTGTAAAATATTCTATATATCCATCAAGATTTCTCTCATATATGCTTCCTTACCTCAATGAAGTGTGTACATAGATTAACTTAAAAATTCTACCTTTTTAAACTTGACCGTTAAAAGGTGCACGAGGTATACAACATGAGTGACAATTCTATTTCGAATTTTAATGCATTTGGGGACAGTTTCCTATTCATGTAGCCCCCATTCAATCAGAAAGGTAAAAATTAAACTCGGAATGAAGTGGCTTTCGAAAATACGAATAAGTTATGGTGAATGATATTGAACCTGGTCATTGTTCTTAAATATTTCCTTCCACATGATTTTCAGCTGTATCTTGACGTGAATTGATCTACCCACATCGAGTCGTAACTTAGTAGTAAAGAAACGGACTGGACTGGATTAACTGTCGTAAGAACCATATTTGGTCAAGATTCAAACATTCATTCCTTTTCTTTCAGCAAAGCAAGTATAAATCTGACCTACATGCAAGGTCAAGTGCGAGAGAGAGAGAGACAACACTGTGTCAAAAGGACCGTCTATCAATATCACACTTCGGAACACGAGGGCTACCAATGAGTGAATTTGCAGTTTTGAACTACTGTCAAATTACCATGACGAGGTATAAGAGAACGGAAGACTTGACAGATTGAAAATACAAGGGCGCTCCAAAAACGCATTCCATTATTTTTCTGAAAGAGATTAGCATACAATAGGTGAAACAATCACAAGAAACTACACTCGATGCTGGTTAAAAGTTGCAAGTGCGTCGAAAGAATGAAGCATGTGCAGAGAGTACCCAAGAAGAGTAGCAGCAAACCAACGCGACTGAATTTATAGTACAAATCACACGATGACAGACATGTGCAAACGACATGTTCCCGAGTCTATAAGTGCGTACTATTCATATGGTATTAATGTACAGTTGGAACAGATGTCCGTCATCGTGGAAAGCCTATATACCGTATATTTTACAGGTGCCATGCCTAGTCAAAAGGTTACTCACTGGTGTTCGTTCAAAGAAGGTAGGCAAAATATTGATAGTGAAGGTCGAAATGGGCATAACTCTTGATCCACAAATTGAAACGTTACTTGAGCGTAGGATATCGATGTACACAGAGACGTGGAAGCACCCAAGCTCGCCAATGAAGCAAAGCTTTTGCCGAGATACACAGGATATGCAGCAATTCCTTGCATATGTACTCAATTTTAACAGTGGTTTCTCCAAGGGAAGATAAATGCTTCAATGTCAGCGAAGAGCAAGATGTACGGTTCTCGATGTCAGGATACGCTTTTTGGTAGGATGGTTTCCTTGTGCAAGAAAAAAATGACTAATCCATTTCGAACATTGTCACTTTTACACTGTGTCTTAAATGACACTATCGTAGAAGCTCGCCATCCACTGGCTACAAGTTCATCGGAAATCTGGATAGTAAAAATGTCAAGAGTCTGTCAATTAATAAAAAGTGAAGACAAAGAATTAAAAGTGACTTACCGCCAAGTTTAAGAGGAGAGCAATTCCGTACAAAATGTAAGCTAATGCAAGAAATTCCTCTTTTTTCGTCAGAAGAAAGAGCAATGGAGTTAACAGTCCAAGAAGGATAAAAATAAAGGACCCCATTAGCACATGTATTGTAGTTTTAGCACCATTATCCGGCTGAAAGAAAATTAAAAAGAGTTTAGCGAATTAGAAGGAATTCTACAATTCATCTATTCTCATGGAATCTAAACACATTAAGGGGTCCCTTTTCAAATCTGTTATAGAAGTCATCGAGTTCGGTCAAAGTTTTTAACCAGATAATATAAGAATTTCGGCTCGGACAAAGTCTAATTTTATTCTAAAGAAATAGTCGAATATTAGGCCTTAGAAAAATTTGCCCTAAAAAGTAAAATATTCATCGAGCTCTTCTACAAGTAAAGAAAAGAATTGAAAGCAAATATGCAGAACATTCCTTTTATTGGTGCATAAAGTAAAAGGAAATGTATCCAACTCCTCTACCCTAAGCTGACAAAGTTTTACAGCAATTTAAGGGCCATTTGAATTACTTCCTCAAGTTATTGTAACACGCGTTTAGTCTTAATAGTGCATTCACTTCCCACAATTTTTATATTAAAGCCAAAACATTTTAATCATTAGGGAGAGTCTGTATTGTCATCGACCTATAAAGCACCACGGGGGCTATTGGCAGCCACTCTTTATTTTGAATCGGGGTCAAGTTACGAGAAAAACACCCGACCGCTGCCACCCTCTCTCCGAGCTCTAACACTACGCCAACCCAAGAACATTGAGCATCAATAGATTTAACGTGCATCAGCCTCCCTACACGATGGGTCTTCACTAATTTCGAACTCGTGACAGGCCTGCTTCAGTCCGTGATCCTTTCCAGCAGGCTAAGTCTTTTCAAACATTAAAATCAGTATACGAAAAAGACTCCACCTTTCTTTTCTTTTGATAGAGATATTCACATTTAAATATCCATCTTTCTAATTTAATTATTTCACATTTTTGTCAAATTAAAAAGAGTCTTCAGAGACTTATACAAAACAAATTAGAGGACAAAACGCATAATTCATCCAAAAGGCGGAATATATTCTGACT
This sequence comes from Trichonephila clavata, assembly GCA_019973975.1. NCBI lineage: Eukaryota > Metazoa > Arthropoda > Arachnida > Araneae > Nephilidae > Trichonephila > Trichonephila clavata. The sequence continues at coordinate 82,433 of BMAO01023923.1, read as the reverse complement.
ACGCATTTTCCCACTATACCTTAAAGAGCTTTAGCTTTTTACAACCCTTTGAGAAGTAATTCTCAAATTGAAAAAAATAGAGCATAATATTTCAATATATAAATGATTCATTTTAGCTACCCGTATGATTACGATATGAAAATATATTCTAACGAGATGCTAGAAAACAATATTCAATTAACAGTTTTTGAAAAAACCCTAGTTAGACAAGTAGAGCCAGATTTTCCAGTAATAACTAGAGACTAGCTAGTTATTACTGCATATAGCCCCCCCCCCCACCAAATCCTATGAAAATCTTCTCGTATTACAATTTTACAGTCAATACGTTAAAAAGTTTTCATAGATAAAACTCCATACACTTACTGGGGATTGAATGGATTGGTGTGTGACCAATGTTGAATTGAAGAGTACCCGTTAAATCTTTAGAGCTGAAACAAGACAGTTCTTGAATATCAAAATTTCCCCAATTCGAAATGTTTTAAACATTGAATAGAGGGAAAGAAACGAGTTGCATACAGCATTAGACGTTACTTAAATTTTAACGAGAAATGTCCTCTTCAATATTTATTTTAAGTCGGAGTTATTTTGAATATGAACTCTGTTCAGGAAGATTACAGCAGTTTTTAAAATTTGCGAATTCCAAGAATATGTATATTAAAGTTAAAATGCCACAATAGAGCTATGGACTGAGGAGAGTTAGCCACTTTGATTCTAAATGTCATCCATCATAAACAAGTTAGTACTTTACATTTTCTCAAATTTCGTGAAAACTAGAAATCTAGTTTTGCTAGAATGTATCTAGGAATGAATCAAAATTTCAAACTAAATACACCAATAATTATTGCAAACTTTCAGAACGTCACCATGAATGAGAATTTTTTTTTTTGAAAGAATGTGAAAAATGTTTTGGGAAAACAAACTTACATAAACAAGCGCACGTTCTGTCTGGTATCCGGGCGTTCCGTATAAAAATGAGCCAAGAGAAATAAGCGAGTGCATTGTTTACCTTGAAAAGCAAGAACTGATATCAGGTACAAATCAATACTTTATTTATATTTTCATTGTCCTTGATGGTACACATGCGCAGATAACGAAAGCAAAACTATGGAGCACATCATAATCAAATTAATCCCTAGGAGACAAAAAATGTACTGTGTTAGAGGGGTTCTTCAGGATTAAGTGTGTGTACGTGGTAGCCAAGTGGTTATGGTGGCGAACTCGTAGTTGATTTGTATTCAGTTCAAGCCCAAATGCCACTGAAGAACAGCTTTGTAGAGGGGATGAAGCACGTTCAAGTTGCCGTTCAAAGTCTTCCCTTTTCGATGAGTTGGAGTTGGTTTTGCCAGCTCGGTGTTCTTCTCTTTAGGTGACCGAGGTTCAAAATTACGAAATTTGTCCCCAACACTCCTTGTGATTCTTTATAGTGCGAGGTTAACAAACACTATTTTATAACAGATCACAAAACATTAACAAGTTTAATTATTTTAATTGTCATTACTTTAAACCAGAGGTTCCCAAAATTTTTTTGTCTCATAGACCCCTTGCCATGTTTTTCGGTTTGGGGTAGAGCCCTGCTTAATTAATATTGAATTTTCGCAAATTTATGAACTTTAATGTTTTTTGACAGCTGGTATACTACTCCTACTTTAAAAGAATGAAATTTCTAACTGTAATGAAGTAAAGTGTTTAAAATTTAAAAAGCACATGTTAATTATTAAATTAAAAGTTAATTAATAAATAAAACTGTTAAATAAACTAACTAAAAACAAATTATTTTAATGGGAGGGATGAATCTCTATTACTACAATATAAAATTTTCAACATTTGATATCAATCTTGTCTAGGTTAAACTTAAATCTCCTCTGTTAGTAGTGTTCACAGGTTTTTTCTTTATTTATTTATGTTGTTTTGGAGATTGGCAATCACGCTGAAACTCCTTCCCACTAGGAAAAGCAATGAAACACTTCCTCACGATGTTCAATAAATGGGGACAGATAACATGTTTGACTTTTTAAAGCCAATATTGCTGGTATCCTTTTTTAAACTTTAAGATCTTCGTTAATGCTTATTACGATCAGTTTCTATTGTAAAGTGACTTTTTTTGCAGTATGACCATATGAATTTATTGCCTACTGTGGTATTGCCATAGTCAAAGCACTTTCTAACCTGGTTTCAAAATATGAATAAAAGGCATTTAAATGTTGAACGTAGATAAAAACGTTCTGACAAATTGTCTGTGACAAATTTAGAAAATTCGAGACCTCCATTATTATACAATTTTAAGTCGGGAAAAAAGCTAAAATGGTTCTTGTTTTAATAAAATTTATGCTGTCACCTTGTGAATGCAAATTAACCTAATTAAATTTAGTAAATAAATCTGTTAAATAGGTACAATTTGGTTTCCACTTGATTATAAAAATTTTCCTTTAAAATTAAAGACAATTTCTGGTTTAATGAGAGCCCCTATCATAGAACCCCAGTTAAACCTCATGGACTCCCAAATAAATTTTTGGCTAACGTTGACCCCTTAGAGGTCATCATAGACCCCTGGGGCTATATATAGACCCCTTTGGGAATCACTGCTTTAAGCCATCTGTACCTAATATTCCAGTAAGGATATAAATTTGCCAGGAATCTTAGGTTGACTGCTTATAACAGCATGAGTGAGCATTTGTTAACGTCGGAATAAAAAGAAACGTGAGTGCTATTTGGGACGGACCTCGTAATTTTGAATGACGAGGATGACACCTGAGCTGGTAGCCCTCTCCGAACCTCCACACAGCGCTAACGAAAGGGCTTTAAGTCTCGACAGATATAGTGCGTATTAGCCTTTCTACACGATGGGTCTTCTGTTGCACTAGAAATCGCAGTCATGACACCCCAGTCACGAGTCCCTGGATTATCCCTCTAAGATACGTGGCAATTTAACGAAAAAGACGTTCCGTTGTGATGAACCATGTAATTTTAAGCAATTATCAATTGAATTAATTGAGCAAGCAGCTAACCGAACTCTTCAAACTTTTACAACAAACCAAAGCAAGGAATTTGAGTCTCGTTAGATTTAAAGTTCGTTAAACTATCTTCACGACAAATATTTCGTGCCAAAAGGACTCGAAACAATGATTCGATAGAACTAATACTAGTCACGAGTTCGTGTACATTACTACGGTTTTGAGTGAGTGAGTGAGGAAATATTCACGTCGCCTTCTTCAGCTGCACGAGGGCTTTGGGGAACGGACTTCGTAATTTTGAACCATTGTTAAGTGACAAGGACGACTATTGAGCTGTGAGGTCGTGTGACTGTGCGCATTAAAGTACACATTTAAATTCATCCTCTTTTTTTACTCCTGCCATTATTAGACCTGATCAGTTAAAATTTCGTTATACTCTTCTCAGTAATCCTTCTTTTCAGGGTTTCTATTGGTCCAGCAGAAAAACATAACACGGCTGCCCACATCATGATAGATCCAACTTTATTCTTGACAGTTAAAAGAAGACAATTTCGATCCATACGCTTGTGCAGGGGTTCTCCATACGTGCAGAGTCCTGTTTTTGGGAAAAGTGTGAGAGATGGTTTGTCTCAGGTCATATTACTCTCTTTCCTTTATCAATCGACCAAGTTTTGTGACTGTGACACCAGTATAGACAACGTTTGGTATTAGCATCTCTGATAAGTGGCTTGGGAATTGGTGCTATGCCGTAAATGTTCTGGTTTTGAAGGTACCTTCAAATTGCAATCATTGACACTGGATGATCCATGCACTGATTAAGCTCCGCTGTCAGTTTTACTGCAGCTTTTTACTTTTCATAGACCTTTCAACCCGCTTCAATACCTGTCGGTCTATTTCACTGAGCTTCTTTTTCTGTCCACTGTTTATCTTTACTGAACTTGTCTTATAGCGCTGTGTATGTTGCGTCGGAAACGCAGCATACACCCAGAAACGCTTAAAAGTTGGGATGCTTCTGTCCCACTTGCTCTTTCTAGACGGGCTCTTACAATTCGGCCTCTTTGAAAATCTGAGTGGTCCGATATTTTATGCTTTAGAAAAAAAAAATACAAGACTTACAGAACATCAATAAAGATACCACATAATACTAGAATATACTTATTTCTTTTTATAAAAATAGCTGGTAGCTATTGTTATATTTCAATCCTTACCAAGCGCGCACATTTAAAAATTTCACTTTTAATCAAAGGTTTTTCCATTATTTTGATAACCTATTTTTTTTTTTGGATTTGCTTGATATGTAAAATATTACTTTTGAGAAAACTATGCTTTCTTTTAGTCTGGCTGTGAGAGAGAGTTCAATTTTGTTCTTTATCTCATTTTACCCCTTTGGCACTGACGTACTATTGCATTTGCTCTTTTTGTATGATTTTTAACGAATCAGAACAACAGTTTAAGAAAAAGGAATTCGTTTCCAAATATTATGTTAATGTTATTCTAACTTGCAAAAAGTCATCAATCGGAGATTTGGAACTTTTGGAAAAAAGCTATATTTAGTGATGAAAGTAAATTCAACATTTTTGGCAGTGAGGGTCGTCGTACGGCATGGAGGTAGCCTAATATTGCTTTGGATCGAAAAAATTACATCCTACAATTAAACATGGTGGTGGCTTCATCCACGGTAGGAAGTTTTTTTTAGATGGCATTATGTACCATGTACTTTACTTGGATATACTTCACTACACTCTAAAGGAAAGTGCTAAAAATTTAATATAGATGGAAACTTCATTTTCCAGCAAGACGATGATCCCAAAAACATGACACGTAACGTCTAAATGAGTTATCTTATTCCTTGTATAAACCACAGTTACACACACACCAACATAGTCCCTCGACATCATTGTCATTAAAATTCTTCTAGATATACTCGAAAAAGCGATTCAAAAACGCAAAATTACAAACAAAATTAATTTACAACAAGTTTTGCCTGAAGAAAATGGGGACAATATCTTCAGATGCAACTAAAAGGTTGGTCAAAAAGAGGCCATGATCAAAACCAAAGGACATACAACTAAATATTAACACTTTCTTTGTATGAGAAATATCACAAAAATTTCATTGTTACAATTTTTCAATTGGTACAAAATTTCAATTTTTTTGAGGATCTGTGCATATGTTTATTTAAAATGCTTCTAAAACTTTTTATTTTAGAATTATTTGTATTGTTCTTTATTTTTAATTTGAATTAAACCATTTGTTATGCTTCAAAATAAAAACATGTTTGAATTATTGGTAATGTATTATTTATATTAAAAGTTAAAGTAAACAAGTATTTGTAAAAATATTCTGAATTGTTTGAACCACTGTATAAATAAATCTTAAAATTTCATGGTCTTCCTTTTCAATCAATTAACATATCCAAAATATTCATTTAATACCTTCTTTTAAAGACCCTCATAGATAAGCAGGGCTATTTTATTTGGTCAAATTTAGAACTCTTTCACTCATATAAAGAATCTGACATCGTTAGCTTCCACAAAGTACAACGAATTGAAAATGAAGGTCCCATTGTCAGAATAGATGAAGACCGCACCAATAAAGAAGTCTTCAATGCCCAACCAATAGACACACGGAAAAAAGGCAGGCCAAATCTAAGATGGAATGACAGCATGAAAAAAGACCTCCAATTTTTAGCTTTCAAAATTATAAGAACACTGCAGGAAGAAGACTACCCTGGAAAAGCTTTCTTGAGAAGGCCAAGGCCTCAATGAGCTCTCGAACCATTAAGGAAGGAAGATATTTTATTTGGTAGTCATTCACATAAAATTAAAGGTACAATTCCTTTTATTATAGCAAATATTTTAATTTTGTCTTGTAGGGGAAAAAATAAATATATTGCACCAAATCGGAATACACTATTTAAGAGTTGAATTTTTGTTATTAATAATTTAATCAGAATTCAACAAAAGTACAAAAAGTCCATGAACAGTGTATTGCATCAAGTCCACAAGATTTTACTTAAAAAATTTTCCATGTTTTTTTTAAACTTATTGTTCGCTTATCAAAGCGAGAGCATAAGTGTTCAATCATGCAAGGGTGTCCGGAAACTAAAATATTGTTTCATTCTACCGCAACTAAAGTAGTAGTTTTGAGGTTCAACACTTTCGTTAAAGTGTCATTCGTAGATTGTCAGTCCAGTAGAACCATTAAATTCGGATTGAGTTGTTTTTACGTGTTAGTGAACGGGGTTCAAAATGTTTAAGACGATTGCTCTGAAAACCGAAGAACGTTTTTTAAATGTAAGGAATGTTAAGCCAGTTGAATTTCACACATCTTCAACTTGAAGAGATTTATAGTGAAAATATAATGAGAGATGAGCTGGTGAGAAAACGGGATCGTTAATTCATTGATGGACTAATCAATGTTCATGATGCAGCACGGAGTGTGGGCGGCCTTCCGTTATTAATGATGGTTTGGTTGATAAAATTAATAAGAAAATTCGTGAAAACAGACGCTTCACAATAAGATATATTGCTTTGTAATAAGTTTTCAGAAATTTCATAAAATGTTCACTGGTGATGCCTTTCTTTAAAGGGGGTTTAGACAAGTTAGTTTACGGACATAAAAAATGCCTCACCAAGGGTGGTAACTATGTGGAAAATTAGTTTCTGATACGATCTTTCGAGTAAAAATAAATTTTGTCCTGGAAAAAGATTTTTTTTCCTATGCAAGTTTCTCCAAAATGGTACTTAGTTTCCGGACATGAGTTGTAAAATATAGAAGGTCGAGGGTGTTATTTTGCGACGTTACTTTAACACATGATTTACTGAACACTAAACCAGTGATTCTGAAACTTTCCTTATTCGCGAGCTAATTTTCTGTCATAATTTGCATCGCGCCTCCTCATACAGACACTACACAAGTATAATAATGAATTAAATGCAATAATATAATTCGTCGCTAAGGCTACAATGCCACCTTAATTATAAAATGCACAAATTATCAAGATGAGTATCAAGTTGGTTTAAAATTTTGTACATGACAAGAAACCATGGGAGTCGCTAGTAATTACTAAACTTGTTTTCAATTTAATATTGGTAAATTAATAATCAATACTTTTAGTTATACTGATACTGCTATATAAGTATCTTATATCAGTGTGGAGTATATATTTTAATTTTTAACAGGTCGAAATGTATTTTTTTTTGCTTCCTTTAAGTATATTGATAATATTAAATCTTTTTTGACTTTTCGATTGACTCGTGCCCCCATCTTTGGTTTATCAAGCCTCACAGTTTTAGAAACACTGCACTAGACACTTCTTTAGGCGTCTTGGCTATTAACTGAAACTCGAAGTTTAATCCCCTTTTTAAAAAACTTTTAGAGTATTGAGAAGACATCTTGTCAATTTAATCAAAACAATGTTTCCCAATCCCTTTGATTGCCATTCTCACACCAATACTGATCCCTCTTTATGCTTCATGGCCGAAATTGTGTTCTTTGATAGTACTCTATTTATCCTTCCACCACAACTTTTATTTACTCTATAAAAATATTAAAATAATAGCCCCTAAGCGAACAGTCTCCTTTCAAAATTGTCTTTTTACATGTGTGTGTACAACTCATTCACTTACGATAAATGACTTTGCTACAGTTGAAACTTACTTTTGTGTGGACAACAGCTTTTTTAAAAATCAGATTAAGGCAAAACTTAATATGTACACTATAACACTTCTTTGAGTTCTAATTTTAGGATGTCGTTTGTAGTGCAAAATGCTTTCTGAAAATGAATCTAAAATTATCTTGCTACTTCTACAAGCCCTGTTATTTTTAAACATGCAATAACTCAAATATTCTTCGATGTTTTGTGAATGCTGTTGACACACATTCTGACAGTCATTTGCTCTTTCCAAGTATGTATTTTCTTCTTGCAAGTAATGAAATATTTTTGGAGAAAAGTTCCCAACCATTCTTCCCAACTATGGTTAATTTAGACATTACATTTTACTAAAAGCTTAGGCAAGTATGAGGAGACTTATTAACAAGGAGAACACGAATAAAAGATCCGATCGGATGTAACCTTGCATAAGTGATCGGCTTAAAGCTAAGGAGCATAATCGCAGCCACTCCTTCCTTCTAAAAAATAGTCCCTTTGCAACAATTTGAACCGGTATACTGTGGTGTCTCCGTTTTGACAGCACTCAACTTTGAGTGTCATGGAAACAGGACGATGATGCATATACACGTCAATCACAGAGTAAAAGTGTCACTTAAAATATTGGATCAGAAAGACTAGTTTATTTTAGAAAATTGCTTTTTTTATAATTAATACTTATTTGGTTAACAAACATATCCATAAAAACTCGTAGGTATGCAATATCTAATTTTTAGTTAACCGTCGAAATTCCCGAACCAAGACACCTAAACACACACCGATTGGCTTTCTTCCTTATGGGTAAAGTACTTTCTATTTGTCTTGACACTAAGGAAGTTCTGGAGTAGAACTTGTAGGGTGGATCCCACTCAAGTAAAAAACTACCTTTTAGGTCAGAACAAGGGTTCCAACATCAAACAATTTGCATTTATAATACTTGTTATTTAGGCAACTTCGGACCAGAAATCCATCAATAGGCTCAGCGCCTGGTTAACGTCTCATGGCTGACCAAACCTGAAGGAACCCTATTTTCAATAAACTTTACTTTTGCTCTTTTAGGGTAACATTTAAAAATATTATGACTTCAAGTAAATAAGCTAGTTATATGAACTGATACACTGTTTTCGAAAGCACATACGAACGCACGAGTTCATTTAAAATTTTTCATACTATAAGTTATACTCCGGCCTGGCCTCAAAATATTCTTAACATCTTGAAATTTGAGAATGTAATTTTTGAAGAAAACAGAACAATTTAAATTGTCAATGGTCGCCATAACACAAAATCCTGCCACTTCTTCATGGCGAGTATACTCGTCAATTACTGTTAACATCAGAGGTAATAGTCAAAATTACCGGTTATATTTATTTTAAGAAAGTTGAGTTTCCTTATTCTATTTTGAGACTGAAAATTTTAGAAGATTTTAATTAATACCTCACAATCGGTATATATATATAAATACCATTTTCACACATGAAACTCTTATGAGAGATTAATTACAAATGTACACCCTTAAAATTGAGAATGACTATATATAAGCAAGAGACATCAGACGGCTCAGCCATTTAACAGTTATCGTGAGTTTAATCTTTTTAAAATGGCGATCATTAGAATCACAAAAGAACTTACAAATTTGAATCTAAACTTTGCAAGAGAATACTTATTATCTGTATTTAATTTAAATTTACTCTTTTACCCTTAACAGGCATGTTCTTTTCTTGCCAACGTAACAACTTTTACATTGCATCACGTTTATATAGTTTGTAGCATTATCAGTTACCATATATGCCAGAATAAAATCAGTAAGTTCAATTAACCCAAGTGGTTGCATGAAGAGGGAAATCCATGGTAAGAGATTGAAAGCCACCAAGATTTGTCACAGTTAAAGATTCGTAAAATATACAAGAAAAAATCTCCTACCTTTCCAACAACAAAAAAAACAACACTACTATTAAAACAAATATTTTTATTTATAGTATAAAAAATATCAAAATAGTCATGATAAATATGCAATAGAATTATATACTAAATCTGTAAAATCAGTTTTTGTCCATTAAGATAGTGTCGTCATATGTTAATTTTCGGCAGCTGTTTCATCTAAAACAGCATCATTTAAGTTATCGTGTGGAACAGGTATATCGTGATCATTCCCAACGGGTTCATCCAAATCGTTATATGCGAAGGCTTCATCTACATTGTTTGGCGACCCTGCATCTAAATCATCTATATCATATGATAGGTGCATCCAAGACGTCATATTCGATTCCAGCCATGTCGTCATCTTCAGGGGAAGGCGGGTATGAAACGGCAATCTCGATTCCTACCATGCTGTCATCTGTATCGTCAGGGGAAGGTGGGTCCAAGACAGCATTTTCGATTCCAGGCCTATCATCTTTAGCTGGTCCATCTAAGAGGGCATCTTCTATATCGTCATCACTTTCAACAGGTTCATTTAAATCTACATCTTCAACTCTAGCGATATCATCATTTAAATCCAGATTTTCAGGTCGATTTACATTGATACCACGTAATCCGACTGTATAACCTTTAGGGTCGAGATAGACAAGTACCCGCAGATAATTATCTAGGGATAAGTTTTTCTCTGGATCAAAAGGTATGCCAGATGCCTCTTGACGTCTGAGTAACAGATAATATTGAATTGTCCTCCAAAAAGCCTATTATAGAAAGATTTTTGGATCAAAAACAGCAAAATTCTACTTACAATTTGGGTATTAGAAACTAGAATGTACTTAATTCTTACATCTTACACAGAACACTTCTGCTAGAGATTATCTTAAAATGGCCTGAACTAAAGAACATTAAGGTATAGTATGGCAAAAAGGAAGTTTATTGCAGAAAATCTAAGCTAAAGAATGAAAGGAAATTTCAATTAGAAGTACAGAGATAGAGTTTCAATTTTCATATTGCCTACGAGCTTTCTAAATTGTAATCAAAGAGTCCCCTAAAATTTTGAAGAGAGATGAATATCTTCATTTTTCTAGACACCACTATCTGTGTGCGAGATCTTTGACGATAACTTCCATTTAATAGTAGGCGAAACATACATTTCAATTCTATCGCATATAGAATCTATAGCCTTGCCCCACCCCATCTCTAGTTACAAAGCCAATAATTAATTTGCAACAACTTTCAAGGACAAGTTTACCCCAAGGTAGAGTTATCACGCCCCTTAGGGGTGTTAAATTCTTAGAAGTGTGCATCTGCGATCGAACTGCTAGTTGAAGAATATAGAGATATGCCCCCCCCCCATCTATGCAGTTAGAGCCAACAATGACGCAAAAAGTGTAGCGACTTACCCAAACTAATAATACAAAGGAAATTGCGGCAGGAAGTAGAGCAATCCACCACTTGAATTTTTCCACAAAAACAGAAATAATTGCAAAGATAATTCCAAGAGCGAAATAAGTAAAGAATAATATCAGTATAAGTCTTGTAGTCAAAGCACCATTGTTCGGCTGAAAAAAAAATACAATTGAATAGAGATTAATGCAAGAGTCTAAACACAGACTATTCCAAAAGCTATGATTTTCCCCTAGTATCGAGTTGAATTTTGACGCGATTCCACACTTTAAAAGTGCTTTTTTAAGCTTTAAATACAGCATTCACAAAATATAAGTATTTGCAAATTTAACTTCGTACTACACTCTTTAAAAGTTAAGTGCACAAGAAAAATTTTAGGACACTTCGGATAGTGATGCTCAATACTAAATAGTGCCTCAACAATTAAATATATTTTAATTTACTTGCAAAACTCTGACAAAACGAAAACATGTAGAAGACAGGAAGTTATGTACATGCAAAACATATGCTTCGATGTCTTAGAATATCACTTTTCAAAATTCAATTTGGGATGAATTTTAGACGAATACCTCAATATACAGAAGGCAATGAAAAATTTCTCTTACAAGGGGAAGGCGCGACTAAGGAATATGAATTCGGGACAAAATTTAGTACAATAGTAGTACTCCATTGGGATGTTCAACCCTCAATGTATTAACGACGAATGGCCAGTCGATTGAGAAAATAGCCTTCGAAATTGATGCTTAGATTTTATATAGTTAAGTTTTCAATGTCTCTAGTGACGCAGGGGCATAGTTGGCAGGGCACATGTTTTCTAAGCGGTCTGATTGGGTTAAAATTACGTAATAAATTCCCCCCCCCCACACACACAATTCATTTAATCATTTTTTAAAATTAAAATTTAAAAAGGACTTAATATTAAATGTTATTTAATTATTTTGTATTTTATAAACTAAATTATGATTACTGTAATTATAAGAATATTTACAATATTAATATAAAATATATATATTTAAAATATTAATAATATTTATAATAAAATAGGTATTAAATATTAAAGGATATTTTATATAAAAACTATTTAAAAATTGTCGTATAATGTAAACACAGCATTAAAATAGATATATATAATATAACAATCTATAAAATTTATTATTCTGATTAAAAATTATCCGTCTTAAAATTAATTCTATAAAAATAATGTCTTTTATATATTAATTTTATGATTATAAAATATTTAGCAAGTCCTTTTTAAATTTATTCTTAATAAATAATTAAATTAATTTTAAAAAAATAATAGAGGGATTCGAACCCTATCCGTCCACGTAGAAAGCAGCTGCTCTGCCAACTATGCCACCACGTCTCTAGAAATAATTAAAACTTAATTGTATAAATACTAATTATGGATTTCGAAGGCTATTTTCTCCAAATTGACTGGCCACTTGGCACTAATACCCCATTAAGGGTTATATTACTATAACACCAAGTCACGTCCCAAATTAAATTTTTTTCAGCCATGCCCTTTACTTTTTAGATGCATTGTTGTAGGATTGCACGGAAGGCTATATGCTGTTTTAAAATATCTTACTGGGAATTTTTTTAAGAGAGATTTAGAAAGTATGATTGGATTAGAGTTTTCTTTTTTATCAGATTACTGTAGAAGTATTTAAGCTTAGGGTTTCATTCTTAGTTAGTAATAAAACTATTAACTTAATAAAGGGCAGAATGACAAGCATCTGAAGGTGGCTTTAGTTTAACCCACAATACTGAAAAATTTAAGTCGATTATACGAATTTACGAAAAGGTGAAAAAAAAAGAGCTTTAAATAGAGCACTTCAGTGCAAATTTACATGTGCACATTAAAGGTCACAACTTTTTACAGTTTTTTTTTATATAAATACTTATTTTGGGTCAGATTTGAAAAGTCTTTTTACTAAGACTACTTGTCCCATACATATAATATATAATCACATAAAATGAAGGAGAAAACTCCATTAAAAAGGATTTACTTACATAATCTCTGAGTCTTTGATAACCTGTATGGCGATATCTAGAATGCATTGTTGCACCAGTTAAGAAAATAAAAGAACAGAAAATAAATCTGAATGCAGATATTAAAGAACTTGCTTACATTTTCATTTATATCAAGGATACTTATGCGCAGATAACAGAAAATGAAATTACGGAGTACCATCAACCGATTGATCGAAGGGATGAAACAATTTCCGTTATATTAAATTGATTGATGTTTATTGACGCCACAATCAAAATCAACTCGAAAGTTCTTAGTGACGGATCTTGTAATTTTGAACCAAATGACAAGGACGATACGTGTACCGGCACCCTCCTTTCCGAAGTAACATATCGAACCAGTATGTGAACTTTGACACATTTAAAGTGTATCACCGCCTCTACATAACTAGTCTTTAGTGGCCCCCGTGCTGGAGAGATGTAGAAATTGTTTATTAACGTTACAATGTAAGGCAACACGAGGGCGTTTGGCCAAGGACCTCGTAATTTTGATCTTTGTCAAGTGACAAGGACGACACGTGAGCTGGCGTTCCCCTCTCCAATCAGCTTCCACTCGAAGTCAACGGAGAAACATTGAGCTTTAACAAGCTTCAGCCTCTCTACACGGCGGGTGGCATTAAGACTAGGGGACTTGGCACCCTAAAAACGGATTTTTTTTGTATTTTTATATATTAATTTGTATTCTTTGCACTATTATCTTTTAATTGATATATCTCTTTTGTATGCCTGAAAATTAGAAGTCCGAAAGAACTTAAATTAAAAATTGTAAACAAAGTAGGGAACTTTTGGATAAAGAAAAGCTATTTAAAAAAAAGGAAATAACTAAAACAAGAAATATAAATTTTTTTAAAGTCAATACCTACTTAGGTCAACAAAGAAAAAATTTATTTTAGTTAATTTTTATTAAATAATTGCAATTAATATAAATATGTATATTCATATGACAGAATCATAACATTAAGTGTCAAAATAGAAGGCAATTTTCCTTTCTGTATAAGGTGTTGGCCTGTTCTGTTTATTATTATTTTGCATTCATAAGTCACATTCTCAGAAATTAAGGCATCCCGGGTAGAACTCGAACCCACGACCTTTGCATTGAAAGTCCAATGCGCTATCCATTGCGTTACAGGGACTCAACAAGCCATTTTCTATTTAAAAATTCTGTTAGAGTGTTATTTTTGTTTGTTACTATTTATTCATTAATTAAATTTAATGAGTCAATGTTTGTAAAATCTGTAATAACATCAAATGTCATCCGCTACAAGTTTTAAAAAATGTTTTGGAACTTGAGTGGATGAATATAAAGTATTTTATAGTTAATTGAAACTTTGAGCTACATATATATATATAGATAAATATATATATAGGGAGAGTGTGAGAGCTGCTGGTAGGAATTGAACAAAAAGTGTTACAAATAAAACAGGATATTTTCGAAGTATGTTAATATAATTTTTTTGTGTTGTTCTTTAGAGATGTGTGCATGCAAAAATTTTTAATTAAGACATTTTGCATTCAAAATTTTATAATTTCAATTGTTTTTCATCATACGTTTTTCATAAAAATATAATATTTCAGTATTGTGTGAAGCAAAAAATTTGAAAATTCCTGTTATGACGAAAAAAAAATTTCTGTTAACATTTTCCTTGAATTTTCATATGCAATTAATAATCTCGGGATAAAATAAAATTAAAATGCTGTTATTTATAAGAAAATATGTTGATAATATTTTAAAAGTGATATTTTATTTTTATATTTAAGCTTATAATAATTAGAGTTCTTACAATTATAAACTTTAATATAGTTTTTCTCAGTTTGCGTTTTTTCGCATTCAAAATGTTTCTCCTACCACAATTATTCACCAATTACTTACATGTTTTGTCTGTGTGTTATACACTGGCCTCCAAAAGTTAAGGAGCAACTGGTTTTTTGTGCCTTATTTGCAATTGAATGAATGTAGAAACACCAAATTTGGATGACATATGCAGAAAACAGTTATGTATTGACTGCAAGATAGAAGTTTACATAACAAAAACTCAAAAATGATTTACAATAAAAAAAAAGACTATCTCGCTGGAAAAGTCCATCTTGGAAAAAATAATAATCACAGTTTTATGTGGTAAGAACATTACAAAAAATATAAACATAACAAAACATATAAACATAACAAAAATGGGATTTAAAAAGGGATAGGCCCACCCCTAGCTTGAATGCATTAGCGGCATCGAATTTCCATGCTGTCAATTAAGTTGTCGGTTAACGAAATTTGAAGCGAAGATCAGACACGGAGTAAGCTTTGTACCAGCTCTCCCAAAGACCTTGGAGGAGGACTTAAGGCCAGCAACTTGTCTACCAAGATAGTCCCAACGATACTCTATCGG
The DNA here is from genome assembly GCA_019973975.1 of Trichonephila clavata. Taxonomy (NCBI): domain Eukaryota; kingdom Metazoa; phylum Arthropoda; class Arachnida; order Araneae; family Nephilidae; genus Trichonephila; species Trichonephila clavata. Next base: position 67,101 of record BMAO01023923.1, on the reverse strand, counting down.
ATTTAAGTCTGGAGATAGAGCTGGAAATTCCATCCGCTCCAAACGAAGACCCTTAATATATTCCTCAACAATTACAGCTCGGTCAGGTCGTGCATTATCATCCATCAGAATGAAGTCATTGCCAATTGCACCGGCATACGGTGGACATATAGATCAAGGATCTCATCCCGATATCTCACACCAGTCAGAGTTTCGCCCAGGAACACATGCAGGTCAGTGTGACCACCAAGCCCTGCCCAAATCATTATTCCTCGGTAACTGTGTCTTTCAACAGAGTTGGATTGATGATATCTGGTATTTCGTTCTTTCCAGGCAGACGTCCTGAATCGCTCTCGAGTGTGAATCTGGACTAGTCTGTAAAGAGTACGGAAGCCCATCACTGTCTAGTCCAGGAAACGTGTTCTCTTTCCCAAGATTTTAAGCGGGCCCTTCTTTGTCGTCTGTTGAGGGGTACACACACAACTGATCTCCTTGAATAGGGATTTGAATTGTAAAGACACCTTCGCACCGTACTAGCGGATATTCTCCCTGATGCTACAGAGTGGTTTGCAACAAGTTTCAGCACAGAAACCCTTCTTCTTCGGGCTGAAAGAGTGATAAAACGGTCTCCTGCAGGTGTTGTAGCACGTGGTTGGCCTGAAACATATCTCCTGGACAAAACTTTGGTTTGATATTGATTCCAGAGACGGTGGATCACACTACGAGACACATTAGATGCCTAGCAGCATCAGCCATTGACAACCCCATTTCCGTCCATCCGACCGCCCTCCACCTTAACGAATCGTGCAAACGGCTTCTCTCAGACATTGCGAGACCCTACTTCCTATTGTTAACAAATCTGCTTGCAAAAGTTTTAAATCAACAAAAGTTGCTCGCGTAATTACGAAAGCCTGATATATGCATATTTTTTCTCTCAATCATATATATATATCTATTCTTTCCTATTAAGAAAACGTTGTAGCTATTGTTTTTGCATAAATTTGTATAAAGTTCGTTTTTATCATTTATTAAACTATAAATTTTGTCGTTACTGCCATTTTTTTTTATGGTGAGCTTCGAAAAACATGGTGTTCCTTAACTTATGAAGGCCAGTGTATATAATGCATATAATAAATATAGGGATATATTTTGCTGTTTATTTAATACTTTTTTTACAAAAATTAAAATGTAGGTTATTTCGACTTTTTTGTTCAGTTTTAGCATGCATATCAACATTTTATTTTTTACCCTCCAAAACTAATTAAATTATTGCAAAATCGATCCCTAAAGTTGTTTAAAACAGTCCTAGGAATATTACAAAAAAATTAAGTCATTAATTAATAAATACTAAAGAAATAATGTCTTAAAATTTTCTAAATTAAAATTTTTTTAAAAATTTTTTAAAATTGTGCGAATAACATGTAAAAAATTTCGAGTTGAATATAAACGTTGTATATGATAGACTAAAATACTTTTTTTAAATAAATAAATTAAAAAATTGTTCAAATGATGCCAAGTAACCTTAAGCTAAAACTCAGGAAACTCCACCAACGACTCCATGACCATAACTACCAGGTTAACACAGCTGCCACCAGAGTTAAGGCTGTATTACGCGTAAAATTTTCGTGCAACTTTTTGACCCAACTCTTCACCCAATCTGAAGGTGAAAGGTTGGCGTAAGCAAAATGAAGTGCTCTGCCGTCAGCCGCGCTCTTTCTCCACATTGAAATATTATTTGCCAAATTTTTCTGCTTCGAAAACGACCATCCAATATTATTTCTTTTATTTCGCTCGAGCTTTTGTCGATAGTTGTTAACAGAAATGGATTACCATTCTGTTTAAAATATTATACACCATATCTGATGCGTTTGATGAAACCGAAGCTGCATTCCTTACTGCCATCTTGTTTATGACGTAGGGTGCCATTGGCTGGAATTTCAAGCAACTTTTATTTGGAGCAACTTTTCTACAGCTCACTGGGGAAAGTTATTCGGAGCCGTTGCTATGCCAACTAGTAAACATTGTTCGGAATTGGGTGGAAAATTACTCCAAACGTATACTTGTGATAAGGCCTTTAGATCTCTTGACTTGACAGAAAAAATACCGTTCACTAGTTTGCAAGCATGATCACCCGGATATCACAATCATTTTTGCCTTCTGTTACAATCATTCATCAAGTGTTTTAAAACTTTGCTAGCAATAGAAGTATAGTAGTGGAATAGGTACAATTTCTTTCGTTGCTCTATATATCCCGTAAAATCATCAATCAATAGTAGGTGTGATTGGAATAGTACCCTTGTTGCTCAATATACCTCCAAATCATCCATTTTAATGCAGTAGTAAGTCATAAGGTTCCTTGTTGATGGCTTGTGGGGCTAAATCTCAAATCCTGTAAAAATCGTCGTGGCTGGTTTCGATAACGAAGAATACTAAATCGAATAAATAGTAAGTAAGGCCATCCCAGGTTAGATTCGAACACATGCTCTTTGGATTAGAAGTCCAACTAGCTATTCATTGCGCTACAGAAGGGGTGGGCATTAAGTCGATTGCGGTGTATATATATCCGCCTTTATCTGGGTTTGCTTGATATGTAAAGTATTACTTTTTAAAACTCTACTTTTTATTCATTCTTTTAGTCTGGTGGCGTGAGTTTAGTTTTCTTCATGTCATTTTACCTCTTTGGCATTGACCTGCCATTACATTTGCTCTTTTTGTAATATTTTTTACGAATGAGAACAATGGTTTAAGAAAATGAATTAGTTTCCAAATATGTTAATAATTTATAGAATAACTTGCAAAAGTCATCAATCGGATATTTGGAACTTTTGGAAGAAAGCTATATTTAGTGATGAAAGTAAATTCAACATTTTTGGCTGTGAGGGCCGTCGCGCGGTATGGTGATTGCCCGATATTGCTTTTAATCGAAGAAACTACATCCTACTATTAAATATTTTGGTAATTTCATCATGACTTGGAGTTGTACGGCTACATCCGTGGTAGGAAATTTAATTGTTGCAGATGGCATTATGAACTATATTCTTTTTACTTGGATATACTTCTTTAAAATCTAAAAGAAAGTGCTAAGAAATTAATGGAACTTTCACATTCCAGCAGCACAATGACCCCAAAAACATGGTATGTAACATCAAGAAATGGGTATCTTATTCCGTGTATAAACCGCATTTACACCACTATAGTCTCCCGATATCAATGTCATTAAAAACTTCTTTTTCAGGCTATGTCTAGATCCAAAAACGCAAAATACTTTATGAAAGCCAAAGGGCATGCAACCAAATATTAACACTTTCTTTGTACGGGAGATGAAAATAAACTAACGAAGCTTTTGTGACATCTTTTGAGAGATAAAAATCTGCTTGTGTCTATTTAAAATGCTTCCAAAACTTTGAGAAGTTTTCAGTTGATTTTTCTTCATTTTTCCTTTGAAGTAACCCATTTGATATGTTTCAAAATAAAACGTGTTTGAAGCTCTGGTAATGTTTTATTTATATTAATCAAATAAAAGTAAAGCGTACTCTGAGTTGTTTGAACCACTGTATAGAGGAAGCTTAAAAATTCATGGTGTTCCTTTTCAATCAACATATCCGATATGTTTATTTAATGTTCTTTTAAATACTCTTATAAAGAAGCACATAGCTATTTAATTTGGTCAAATTTAGAACTGTATCTCTCATCCAGAATCTGACATCATTAACTTCCTCGAAGTACAACGAAAAAAATGGGCAGGCCACGTTGTCGGAAAGGATGAAGACCGCACCACTAAAAGTCTTCAATGATCAACCAAATGGCACATGGAGAGAAGGCAGACCAAGTCTATATAATGGACTGATGGCATGAAAAATCTCAAAATTTTGAATTAAAAATTGGAGAACACTAGCAGGAAGGAGGCTAACCAGGGGAAAAGGCTTGTTAAGAAGGCCCAGGCCAACCTTAGCTGTCGAGCCATTGAGGAAGGAAGGGATCTTTTTTTGGTAATCATTCACACACATAAAATTAAAAGTACAACTACTTTTGTAATAGGAAACATTTATATTGGAGGAAAAAATGTATATTGTATAAAAATTTGAATATATATATATTATTTAAGTTGAATTTTGTTATTAATAAGTTAATCGGAATTGAACAAAAGTACAAAAAGTTGACGAACAGTATGCCGCATCGAGTCCCACAAGATTTTGATAGCCCCTGTTTCTTGGAGGGGAGAAGTGAATTGCGTGTAGCATTAGATGTTAAGAATTTGAACGGGATATGTCCTCTTTAGTACTTATTGTAATTCCAGAATTAATTTGGACTACGAACTTTGTTTAGCAAGATGAGCTTTAGGAGATTATTTCCAAGAGCAAGTAAATTAAAGTTGATATGCTAAAATAGAGCTGATGGCCGAGGGTCATCTTGATTCTAAATGTCATCCATCATAAACAATTAAGTACTTTACATCCTCTCAAACTGAAAATTTTAACTTTAGTTTTGCTTAATGCGAAATAGTTAATGTTTTGCTAAAATGTACCTAAAAAACCAAATGGACGAATAATCTTAGTAAACTTTAAGAACATCACCACTAAGAATTTTTTTTGGAAAAATATCATAGACATATTTTAGGAAAATCTTACATAAACACGCACACATTCTATCTGATACATGTGCGTTCCGTACAAAAAGGAGCCAAGAGGAATAAGCGAGTGCGTTGTTCACCTTGAATAGCAAGAACTGTGTGATCAGATACAAATCAGTACTTTGTTTATATTTTCGTCGGCCTTAATGGTGCACATGCGCAGATAAAATGAAACTATGTAGCACATCATAATCAAGTTCAGGAGACAAAATAAGGTATTGTGTTAGAGTAGCTATTCAGTATCGAGTGTGTGTACGTGGTAGCCTAGTGGTTATGGTGAGGAACTCTTAGCTGATGTGTACCGAGTTCAAGCCCCACCGCCACCGAAGAACCACCTTGTAGAGGCGATGATGCACGTTCAATCTGCCGTTCAAAGTCCTCCCTTTCCCATGAGTAGTAGTTTGGAGTTAGTTTTGCCAGCTCAGGTGACCGACGTTCAAAATTACGAAATTTGTCCCAACACTCCTTGTAATGCTTTATAGTGCGAGGTTTACAAACCCTATTTTATAACAGATAACAAAGTTTAATTTTTATTGTCAATACTTTAAACCATCTGTACCCAATATTCTAGTAAGCATATAAATTTGCCAGTAATCTTAGGTTGACCATTTATAACAGCGTTGGGGAGTATTTGTAAATGTCGGACTGAAAAGCAACGCGAGTGCTATTTGGGACGGACCTCGTAATTCTGAGCCATGTTTAAGATACGAAGACGACACCTTGAGCTGCAACCCCCTCCGAACTAGGACACAGCGCCAACGAAAGGACTTTGTCTTGATAGTTATAGTGCGTATTAGCCCCTCTACAAGACGGGTCTTCAGTTACACTAGAAATCGTAGTCATGACACCTCAGCCACGAGGTCGTGATAATTTAAAGAAAAAGACGTTCTATTGTGATGAACTTCGTATTTTTAAACAACTATCAATTGGATTAGTTAAGCAATCAGCTTACCGAACTCTTGAAACTTTTACAACAAACCAAAGACTTTGAGTCTCGTTAGATTTAAAGTTCGTTAAGCTATCTGCACGACAAATATTTCGTGCCAAAAGGACTCGAAACAATGATTCGATAGAACCAATACTAGTCACGAGTTCATGTACATGACAATGGTTTTGAGTGAGTGAGGGAATTTATTCACGTCATCCTTTCAGCTACACTAGGGCTTTGCGGGACGGACTTGGTAATTTTGAATCATTGTTAAGTGTCATTAACGACACGTTAGTTTTCTTGCCAAAATAATAACTGCTACAATGGTGCAAGTTTATGCAGTTTGTGGCATTATCAGTGGCATGATAAAATCAAATAAATGCTGCCATTATTCAAAGTGGTTGCATGAAGAGGGAAATCCACATGGTAAGAATTTGAGAGCCACCAAGTCTTTCATAGTAAAAGATTTGTATAATATACAAAAAATCTCACACCATTCCAATAGTAAAAAATACTACAAATAAAGCAATTAAAATTAATAATTTATTTATATCAAGAAAAGAGTTTGTATAAATATCAAAATAGTAACAATGTAGAGGTATATACTAAATCTGTAAAATCAGTCTTCGTACATTGAGAGTGTCGTCAAATGTTAATTTTCTTCAACTGGTGCCTCTAAGACGGCATCGTCTAAGTTACCGTGATGGACAGGTATATCGTCATCATTTCCAACGGGTGCATCCAAATTGTCATCATCTGCGACGACTTCATCTACATTATTTGGCAACTCTACAGCTAAATCATCCACATCAAATAAGGGTGCATCCATGTCGTCATCAGGCGCAGGTGGGCCTAAAATAGCATTTTCCATTGCAACCATGTCGTCAACTTCAGGGCCAGGTGGGTTTAAAACGTCATTTTCGATACCAGCCATGTCGTCATCTGCAGGAGCAGGTGGGTCAAAGACTGCATTCTCGATGCTAGCCGGATCGTCATCTTCAACTGGTCCATCCAAGAGGGAGTCTTCTACATCATCACTCTCAACAAGTTCATCTAAATCTGCATCTTCGACTCTTGCGATATCATAATAAAAATCTAGATTTTCAGGTCGATTTACATCGATACGACGTAGTCTGATTGTATAACCTTTAGGATCGAGACAGACAAGTACACGCAGATAATTATCAAAGGAAAGGTTTTCCTTCGGATCAAAAGGTATGCCAGATGCCTCTTGACGTCTGAGTAACAGATAATATTGAATTATCCTCCAAAAAACCTATTATAAAAAGATTTTAGGATTAAAAACAGCAAAACTCTACTTACAATTTGGGTACTAGAAACTAGAATGTACTTAATTCTTACATCATACACTTCTGCCGAGATTATCTTAAAATGGTCTGAACTAAACATTAAGGCATTGTATGGCAAAAAAGGAAGTTTATCGCAGGAAATCAAAGCTAAAGAATGTGTGAGAGTGAATTTCAAAAAGTACAGAGAGTTAAGTTTCATATTGCCTACGAGCTTTCCAAATTGCAATGAAAGAATTCCTACAATGTTGATCCATTTTGAACATCTTGATTTTTCTAGACTCCACCATATGAGAGATCTTTGATAACTTCCGTTTCAAGTCTATCGGATATATATTCGGTAGCCTTGCATCGCTAGTTACAAAGCCAAAGTTTTATTTGTAACATTAAATAGCAACAACTTTCAAAGACGAGTGTACAACAAAGAAGCTTCTCAAAATGGGGGATTGATAACCCAATGAGGGGGAACGATCAGATTGAAAAAGCAAATGATTTAAAATTTACTCAAAGTAAACAAAATGCATCCCGACAAAAATTATACATTTACACTTACAAATATATCAGTACTGCGCAATTTTATAATTAACAATACAATACCAAGTTAACGTTCAACAATTACCATCGACCTCATTGGCTTTTCATACGTAAAAATTACAACATTTACCTTGATAGTTTATAATCAATGCCTTAAATACCGATTAAAAGTTACTCTATTTGCCCCCCCCCCAATGCCACAGTTTTACACGTGGCTACTGTATGTGGTGGGGTAGGAAAGGAACAATTAAGTAAATCATCTGAAATAACCAAATCCATCGTCAATACCATAAAGGTATTTTAAAGCCTTCGGAATAATTGTACATACAACATTGCTTAGGAAATATCGTACTTTGATAAGGTATATATACGCCAGGGGCAATTAAATCATTGCCTGAGCGAGACGTTTGTATAAGCCGATGGCACTTGAAAAGTCGTATACGAGCTTCAGTGTCAAAGTACAGAATTATTGAATTCAATTCATTATTGTATAGAAGGGGTGGGAAGCGACGAGAATTATGATTGCACATAGGGTTACTAATATCGAAAGTTTGAGAAGCGCTGCACCAAGGCATGTACGGCTTTTTGCCGTTTCGAGAATACATTCAAGAGTCGTTACAGTCCAGAGATGTTCCAGGAGTATCACGGCTGGATGGTTTTAGCAGAAATGACCGCCAATACTATTCAATGTGAAAAAGGTACAAAAATCATAAATGTGAATAAAATCGAAACACAGAAAGAAAAACTTTTTGGAACTAGTTTGATATCACGGGACAAAGCACTGTTGGGTCTTCCTGCAGTTGAATTAAATATTTAATTCCATCTACCGGATTAACCGTTTACTATTTTTCTTCAAACCACTCCATTCAATTTACAACTGTATATACAATACATGTCACAGGAAGACTGCAGGCATCTACTTCTCTATCTATTGCATTTGTTCTTCAAGCTACCATTGCATTCTTCTGTTGAGTTTCGTGCTATTTTCGAATATGGATATATTTAATATCATTGGCGACTACAAGGATTTTTTTTAAAAGAAAAATGAGAGATGCGATTTTAATTACTGTAAATCGCACATTTCCACTTTATTTTACCTTTTGATAAAGCTTTTTTGGAGGAAATGCAATGTAGGAATTTTCAGTGTTTGGAGTACTGAAAGTTATCAGCACTTATTAATTGGTAATCATAACTTTTAATACATATTATGCAATTTATATACAATAGAAAAACAATATGGGCATCATATCTAATATTTTGTACAATAACTATTAGATTCTATTATATGACAATAGAATATTAAGTAACATAATTTTATTGTATTACATTGATATTCGTTATTGATCGATATTGGTCATTTATAATCTATTCTTCATTTGAGAAATATTTAAAAACACTTACAATTTTTCCGACTATTTGTTACCCCTAGGCCTTAATGTTGGATTCCATGCACTTAGTCTTAAAAAAATGCTCCATGGCGCACAGCACTCCTGTATCAAATTACTTCCCAAATCTTACTTTGACACCAGCCAAAGTCAATATGGAAGTATTTAGAATGTATTAAAGCGTAATTGTTTCCAGTGCCCTCTGAACATGAAAGGATTCCTCCTATCTTAACGTCACAGCTTATTTTATACAAGATATTCAATGTCGGGAATTTGCGTTCAGAACCATATACAGGCTTCAATAAATTAGCAATAAAGTATCTTAAATTATTGGATGTGCGCATCTGCGATCGAACTGCTAGTTGAAGAATATTGAGATATGCCCCCCATCTATGCAGTTATAGCCAATAATGACGCAAAAAGTGTATTGAAGAGACTTACCCAAACTAATAATACAAAGGAAATTGCGGCAGGAAGTAGAGCAATCCACCACTTGAATCCTTCCACAAAAACAGAACTAATTGCAAAGATAATTCCAATAGCGAAATAAGTAAAGAATAATATCAGTATAAGTCTTGTAGCCAAAGCACCATTGTTCGGCTGAAAAAATATACAATTGAATAGAGATTAATGCAAGAATCTGTAAACACAAACTATTCCAAAAGCCATGATTTTCGCCTAATATAGAGTTTAATTTTGACGCCATTTAAAAATTTTATTTGCTCTTAAAGAGCCTTTTTAGAGCTTTAAATACAGCATTCACAAAAGACAAGTTTTTTGCAAATTTAACTTCAAACTACACTCTTTAAAAATCAAGTGCACAAGAATAACTTTAGGACACTTTGGATAATGATGCTTAATACTAAATAGTGCCTCGACAATTGAACATGTTTTTAGTCCACTTGCAATACTCCGACAAAACGAAAATATTTAGAAGACAGGAATTCTATATACATGCAGAACATTCTTCCATGTCATAGAATATCACTTTTCAAAATTCGATTTGGGATGAATTTTGGACGAGTACCTCAATATACAGAAGGCAATGAAAAATTTCTCTTACAAGGGGAAGGCACGACTAAGGAAATACAATTTGGTATAATATTAGCACTCCATTAGGGTGTTCAACCCCAAATATATTAGTGCCGAATGGCCAGTCCACTTGGAGAAAATAGCCTTCGAAATTTAAAAACGGCATTAAATATAAAAAAAAATTTATTTTAATTTATGAAATACAAAATTACTGTAATTATTACACAATTTAAATATTAAACGATACTTTATATAAAAATTAGTTACAAATAGTTTTATAATATGAAACACACAAAAACGTTACATAATCTATAAAATTAATTATTCTTATTAAAATTTTTTAATATTATTTATAAAACAATTGCGTCTTTTATACAATTTTATAATTATGAAGTAATTAGTAAATCCTCTTTGGATTAAAATTTAAATAAATTTTAAATGGATTGATCTAGAGATTTGAACCCTATCCGTTTATGTAGAAAGCAGGTGCTCTGCCAACTATGCCACTGCACACATTTAAAACAATGTATAAAAACTAATTACGAGTTTCGAAGGCCATTTTCTCCGAATTGACTGGCCATTCGGCGCCAATACATCGAGGGTTGAGCACCGTAAGGGAGAACCACTATTACAAAAATAACGTCCCAAGTTGAATTTCCTTAACCATGCCCTTCACTTGTTAGTTGCAGCATAGCACGAAATGATACATGATGTTTTAAAATATCTTAAAAATTCCTATCAAGAGAAATTTAGAAAATTTGTTTGGATTAGAGTTTTTGAAGTGAAACTTTAGGGGTGGGAGTGAATGGGAAAAATTGCCCAGTTGTGCGTAACAGTGAAAAAGCGAACGGAAATAGTTATCCCCCCCCATCCACCAGAAACGCCGCAATGGTGAGGAAATAGCAAGTGGGAGGAAAGATTGCGAGTGGTACACCACATGACTTGCATCCCTGAAAAAGCTGAACGATTGCCAAGGGGGAATTATGCATCAGATGTATATGTTGTTGCTATGAATACTGATGACAATGAATACAGATTCTAGAGAAGGAAAAACAATATACGTAACGACAATTGATGCAGTTCTCACATTTTCTTGATCGACTATAATCCAGGACTTTCTTTATCCTACTTCAGTTACCACACACCAATTGTGTTTTTCTTAGAAAATGATGCAGAAAATTGAATAAAAATATTTTCATACAATAAATGAAGTTCGAATTTTATTTGACTAGAGTAAGTTCTCTCAGCAATTTAATACAATTAGAACTATTCCTGCATTTACAAAGAACGTCGCCAATGAAGTTTTGCTTCTATCGCGTAGCTTTCCACGTTCTTTTTTTCTTCATCAGATTACTGTAGAAGTATTTAGACTAAGGGTTTTATTCTTATTTAACAGAAGAATTTATTAACATAATATAGTTCAGAATGATAAGCATCTGAACGTGGCATTTAGTTTAACTCCCAATACTTTAAAATTTAAGTCTATTACACGAATTTATGAAAAGATGAGAAAATAGCTTCAAATTGAACATTTAAGTGCAAGTTTATATGTACACATTAAAGGTCGCAAGTTTTTACAGTTTTTATTTTTTATTTTTATACATAAAATAATTATTTCGGAGTCAGATTTAAAAAGTGTTTTTACTAAGATTACTTGCCATACATATAATATATAATCACATAAAATGAAGGAGAAAAACCCTTAAAAAGGATTTACTTACATAATCGCCGAGTCTTGGATAACCTGTATGGCGAGATCTAGAAAGCATTGTTGCACCAGTTAAGAAAATAAAAGAAGAACAAAAAAGAAATCTGAATGCAGATATTAAAGAACTTGCTTACATTTTCATTTATATCAAGGATACTTATGCGCAGATAACTGAAAATGAAATTACGGAGTACCATCAACCAATTGATCGAAGGGATGAAACAATTTGCGTTATATTAAATTGATTGATGTTTATTGACGCCACAGTCAAAAGCAACTCGAAGGGTATCAGCGAGGGATCTTGTGATTTTAAACCATGGTCAAATAACGAGGACGATACTTGTACTGGCACCTTACTTTCCGAACTCTCATATCAAACCAGTATGTGAAATTTGACGTATTTAGTATGTATCCTCTCCTCTACATAACTGGTCTTTAGTGGCCCCACTGCTAGAGAGATGTAGAAAATCTTTATTAACGTTGCATTGTAAGACAACACGAGGGATTTACCCATGGATCTCGTAATTTTGAACCATTGTAGAGTGACAAGGATGACACGTGAGCTGGCGTTCCCCTATCCAATAATCTTCCGCTCAAAGTCAACGGAGAAACATTGAGCTTCAACAGATTTAACATGCATCGGCCCATCTATACGGTGGTTGACATAGAGACTAAGGGACTTGGCACCCCAAAAATCATTTTTTGTGTTTTTGTTTATTTAGTTACATTCTTTGCACTATTATCTTTCGATGGATACATCTATTTTGTATGCCTGAAAATTAGAAGTGAAAAAACACTTCAAATGAAATTATAAGCAAAGTAGGATACTTTTGGATAAAGAAAAGCTATTTTTTAAAAAAAAAAAACATCTCTCAAATCCGAATCTTAAATCCTGTGAAAATCGTTGTGCCTTGGTTTCGATAACAAATAATTTTAAATTGAAGTAATAAATAGTAAGTAAGGCCATCCCAGGTAAGATTCGAACTCATGCTCTTCGGATTAGAAGTCCAATGAGCTATCCAATGCTCTACAGCAGGGGTGGGGCATTAAGTTGATTACGATCAAATGGTGGACCGCCAAGATATTTAGGGGTGACTGCCTGAAGATTAGCAGTTAGTAAATATATATAGAAATATTCTAGATTGTCTGACAGTATGCAGACTAAGTCAAGTAGTGACTATAACTATAAGCATTAACTTAAAAAAAATAAAGCATTTTCATCTAATGTACAGTAGAACGTCGTTTACTCCAATCAATTGGGACTGGACACCGTTCGGATACGCGATTGTTTGGATAAAATAAAACCGACTGCGATTCATGCAATATGTGATACTGGATACTATACAAATATTGAAAATCATCACATGCGGGAAACGTGCTTGAAGAAAAAGCAAAATAGATGTAAAATGTCTCAATTTTATCTTGATTGTGGAAAATTATTACTTAGGTTTCGCGGTGCCATTGCACACCTTTGTTTTTTCACTGCAAGGTCTCTGATTCTCTTCCGCAGCAGTAGTTGAGTAGGACAGCACTCTGATTGATGTTCGTACTACTCCATAGATGCCTCTAACGCAGAAATGCGTCAGCATTTGATGGACACTTGCTACTTTCGTTGTTCTTGTCTTCATCCGTTTCATCGCCGACAGGGTCGGATTCTTCTTGCACGGAAGTCCCAATCTCGTCATTATTTAGCATTTGAAATCTACATTCTTCTAGATCACATGCCATCCAGGTTTTTACATCAAAAAAACTCAACGAAAGAGTACGTATACACCCCCTCACTTGGAAACAATCCGACCTAATTTTCCGCGCAGGTGTCTACAAAATCTCTCTCTCTCAATCAACTAAAATCTCCCAAATATCTCTGACTTTGGGGCTTCCTGCCACTTTTGGCCTCACACGAAACGACTGTTGAGCATTGCACTGTTCAAAAACGTATGCGGATTTTGGTTCGGATATTTGACGCTTCGGATAAACGACGTTCTACTGTATTTTGAATTGCTTCGTAACCACTGCATTATATTTGATATTTTTATATTTATGGCTATTATTATTACATTTGTATCTTGCGTTTTGTCTTTGAGTAGTCTTAAAAGTAAGTTTATTTTATTATCGCTAGTAGAAAAGGCCATATTCCGTATTTATTATTTTGTTATGATACATATATTCTAGACTTTTTCACTCATTCACACATACGACACTGGGCAATAGTGCACAAAAGAGTTTTTCAAAAGGATGGGGGGGGGGGGGTTCCGGTCGAATGTCCACCTCTCGCATCGTAACACAGTTTACAGACGAACATATTTTTATGATTTTATAGATTGTCGGGAATAAAAAGCTTTCAAAAATAAATTATTGCACAAATAATTAGCATTAATTAATAAAAAAATATGAATGACAAATGCTTAATTAAATTTTACGTACTATATACATGGGATTATAATCAATCACAAAAAAAAATCAAGGGCTATGGGAGAGGGTCAGTACCCATAGACCCCTCCTCCCTTGGGGGCGTCACTGACACCGTGTGGACCGCAACACCTTGAAAAAACTAGAAGTAGCCCGTACCCTGGAAAAGTCTGCCCACTCCTGCGCTACAGAGACACACGACGAGTTAATTTCCTTTCTACATGTGGTGTTGGATCATTATTATTTTTTGTTTGTTGCTATTTATTCACTAAGTTGATTTAATTAATGAATTAATATTTGAAGAAACTATTAACATCAGATGTCATACCCATTACAAGTTTAAAAAATGTATTTAAACTTGAGTGGATGAATAAAATGCATTTTAATAACGACTGAAAATTTTAACACGATATATATAGAGAATGTGTGATTTAATATAGGAATTGAAAAAGCTGGTAGCTATTATATCTTAGTAATTAACGAGCGCATCAAAAACTTCCATTTTATTCACATGTGTTTCCATTGTATTGATAACCAACTTTATCTGGATTTGCTTGATATGCAAAATACTTTTTAAAACTCAACTTTTTATTCATTCTTTTAGTTTGGTGGCATGAGTTTAGTTTTCTTCATCTCATTTTACCACTTTGGCATTGACATACCATTGCATTTGCTCTTTTTTAAATATTTTTTACGAATGAGAACAATACTTTAATAAAATGAATTAGTTTCCAAATATGTTAATAAGTTATTCTATAACTTGCAAAAGTCATCAATTGGAACTTTTTGAAAAAAAAAACAATATTTAGTGATGAAAGTAAATTCAACATTTTTGGCAGTGAGGGCCGTCGCACGGTATGGGGATAGCCCAATATTGCTTTGAATCGAAAAAACTACATCCTACAGTTAAATATTGTGGTGGTTTCGTCATGGTTTTGGAGTTGTACGGCTTCATCCGTGGTAGGAAATTTAATTGTTGCAGATGGCATTATGAACTATATTCTTTTTACCTGGATATACTTCTTTAAAATCTAAAAGAAAGTGCTAAGAAATTAATGGAACTTTCACATTCCAGCAGCACAATGACCCCCAAAACATGACATGTAACATCAAAAAATGGGGTATCTTATTCCGTGTTTAAACCACATTTACACACACTACCATAGTCTCCCGATATCAATGTCATTAAAAACTTCTAGACATACTCTGAAAAAGGGATCCAAAAACGCAAAATGCTTTATGAAAGCCAAATGACATGAAACCAAATATTAACACTTCCTTCGTATGGGAGATGTCACAAAAACTTCTTTGGTTTATTTTCAACTTTTGAGATAAAAATCTGCATATGTTTATTTAAAATACTTCCAAAACTTTTTCGGAAGTATTTAGTTGTGTGTGCGTGATTGTCATTTTTACTTTGAATTAACCTATTTGTTATGTTTCAAAATAAAGCGTGTTTTAAGTTCTGGTAATGTTTTTTTTTATATTAATCAAATAAAAGTAAAGTGTACTCTGAATTGTTTGAACCACTGTATAAAGAATGCTTAAAATTTCATGGTGTTCTTTTTGAATCAGTTAACATATTGATATATTTAATATTCTTTTAAAGACCCTTATACAGAAGCAAGGAGCTATTTAATTTGTTCAAATTTAGAACTGTATCTCTCATCCAGAATCTGACATCATTAACTTCCTCAAAGTACAGCGAATAAAATGGGCAGGCCACGTTGTCAGAAAGGATGAAGACCGCACCACTAAATGTCTTCAATGACCAACCAATTGGCACATGAACAGAAGGCAGGCCAAATTTATAATGGATTAAAGGCATGAAAAAATTATCTCCTAATTTTGAACTAAGATTAGAGAACACTAGCACACACACACACAGTAAGGCTTCTTAAGAATTCCCAGGCCAATCTTGGCTTTCGAGCCATTGGGGAAGGAAGGGATTTTATTTGGTAATTTTTCACACATATAAAATTAAAAGTTCAACTACTTTTGTAATAGGAAACATTTTGATGGAGAAAAAGAAAATACATGTATATTGTATGAAAATTTGAGTATTATTTAATTTGTTGAATTTTATTATTTAAGTTAACCAGAATTCAACAAAAGTACGAAAAGTGAATGAACAGTACGTGGCATCAAGTTCCAAAAGATTTTAATTTTGAAATTTCCCTATGGTTTTTTTTGAACTTACTGCTTCGCTCAATTGAGCGATAACACAAGTGTTTAATCATGCAAAGAGTGTCTGGTGTACCGTTTCATTCTACCGCAACGCAAAAGTGGTAGTTTTGAGGTTCAACATTTCCGTTCACGCGTCTATGGTTGATTGTCCGTTCAGTGACACCATTAAAGCCGGATTGCGTTATTTGTACACGTGTTACTGAGCGTTGAAAATGTTCAAGATGATTGCTCTGAAAACTGAAGTGCCTTTTTTTTGAGCCAGTGATTATTTTTTTTTTTTTTTTTTTTTTTTTTTTTTTTTTTTTTTTTTTTTTTTTTTTTTTGAAAATATTAATAAAATTTTTTTTTTTTTTTTTTTTTTTTTTTTTTTTTTTTTTTTTTTTTTTTTTTTTTTTTTTTTTTTTTTTTTTTTTTTTTTTTTTTTTTTTTTTTTTTTTTTTTTTTTTTTTTTTTTTTTTTTTTTTTTTTTTTTTTTTTTTTTTTTTTTTTTTTTTTTTTTTTTTTTTTTTTTTTTTTTTTTTTTTTTTTTTTTTTTTTTTTTTTTTTTTAATTTATTATTGATAATTTACTATTCAAATACTTTTTGCCGTACTGATACAGTTATATGTATCTAATATCAGTGTGAAAAGTGTGTATCAAGTATCTATATCGGCGTTTTTGCATCCTTTCAGTAAATTGATAATTATTGTGAATATTCTTTTATTTTTCGATTGACTTGGCCCATTTTATCATGTCATATCAGATTTAGTCAAAACCGATTATGTACATTGTAACAATTCTTTGAGCTTTGATTCTAGGATGCATGTAGTGTAAAATGCTTTCTGGAAATACAGTAAAAATTACCTCTTACGGCCTCTGCAAACACAGTTGGATTTAAACATACGTTTGTTCGAATATTATTAGATGTTTTGTGAATGCTGTTGACACTCCAGCAGTTACTCGAGGCATTTTCCATACAGTTTTCTTTCCAAGTATATATTTTCTTCAAACCAATAATGAAACGTTTGTGGAGAAGGAATCTTTCCCAACCATGGTTATTTAGATATACTTCTCTATGCTAATAGTAAAATGTTACTAGACTTATTAACAAGGAGCACAAGAATAAAAGATCCTTTCGGATGTAATCTTGCATAAGTGATCGGCTTAAAGTTAAGGCGCATATAATCGCAGCCACTCCATCCCCCTGTAAAAAAATAGTTCCCTCGCACCAACCCAATATAAGCAATTTTAATTTTAACGAGTAACTGGCGTCTCCGTTTGACAGTACGCAACTATAAGTGTCACAGAAACTGGGTGATGATGAGTATACACGTTAATCACAGAGTAAAAGTGTCACTGTTAAAATATTGGATCAAAAAGACGTATTTATTTTGGAAAATAACCAAATAAGTATTAATAATAAAAATGGCTAACAAACATATTGCATACCTATGCATTTTTATGGATATCCAATTTTTAGTAACCGTCGAAATTCCCGAAACGGGAGACCTAAACACACACCGATTGGCTTCCTTCCTTATGGACAAAGTACTTTCCATTTGTCTTGACACTAAGGAAGTGCTGGAGTAGAACTTGTAGGGTGGATCCCAGTCTTGTTACCAGAAAGCCCCCTTTTCAATTCCCACTCCAATAAAAAAAACTATCCTTTAGAGCAGCATGGCATTGGGCCATTACTTTAATGTCAGCACAGGGTTCAAACATCAAACAATTGGAATTTACTCTATTAGATAGTTATCCAACTTCGGACTAGCGGCCATCAATGGGCTCAGCACCTGGTTTACATCTCATGGCTGATCAAACCTGAAAGAACCCTATTTTACATAAAATTTCCGACTTTTGCATTTGCCCCTTTTAGAGTAACATTTAAAAATATAACTGCACATGCATAAACTAGTTATGTGAACATATACGCTGTTTCAGCAAGCACATACGGGGACGCACGAGTTTCTTACGTTTTTCATACTTTTTTTTTGTTCATTTGTTTTACTCCGACCTGTCCTCAAAATATTCTAAACATCTTTAAATTTAAAAATGCAATTTTTTTTACGAAAAATTACATTTTTGAATTTAAAGTCGTCAGTCACAGTCAACCGATTAAATTAGAGGTAATCAAAATTACTGGTTATATATATTTTAAGGAAGCTTTGAGTTTCCTTATTCAATTTTGTGACTGATAATTTTAGAACAGTTTAATTATTTCGACCCCCCCCCTATTGGTATCTAAAGATATAAATACCATTTCTCTATACATGAAACTCTTCCTTATGAAACATATCATTCATTACAAATGTGCACCCTTAAAATTTTGAGAATGACTATATATAGCAGTTATCGTGTATTTAATCTTTTTAAAATGGAGATCATTAGAATCAAAAGAACTTACAAATTTGAATCTAAAGTTTGCAAGGACAGATTTATTTTCTGTATCTAACTTATAAATTAATTCTTTTACCTTTATCAGGCATGTTCTTTTCTTGCCAATATGACAACCGTTACATTGGATCAAGTTTATATAGTTTGTAGCATTATCAGTTACCATGGCAGAGTAAAATCAGTAAATTCGATTAAGCCAAGTGGTTGCATGAAGAGGTAAATCCAATGTAGTGAGAGATTGAAAGCCACCAGGATTTGTCGTAGTTAAAAATTTGTATAATATACTAGAAAAAAGAAAATCTCGCACCTTTCCAAAAAAAAAAAAACGCTCCAAATAAAGCAATTAAAACTAATATTTTATTTACAGTGTAAAGTAGTAAATATAAAAAAAGGCACGATAAATATGCAATAAAAGTATATACCAAATATGTAAAATCAGTCTTTGTCCATTAAGATAGTGTCGTCAAATGTTAATTTTCTGCACCTGGTGCATCTAAAACGGCATCATCTACGTTACCGTGAGAAACAGGTATATAGACATCATTCCCGACGGGTGCATCCAAATTGTTATCATATGCGAAGGCTTCATCTACATTATTTGGCAAACCTGCATCTAAATCATGTATATCAAATAAAAAGGGTGCATCCATGACGTCATCTTCGATTCCAGCCATGTCGTCATCTTCAGGAACAGGCGAGCCTAAAGCAGCATTCTAGATACCTGGCTTGTCATACATCTTCAACTCTAAGGATATCATCATTTAAATCCAGATCTTCAGGTCGATTTACATCGATACCACGTAGTCTGATTGTATAACCTTTAGGATCGAGATAGACAAGTACCCGCAGATAATTATCAAGGGATAAGTTTTCCTCTGGATTAAAAGGTATGCCTGATGCCTCTTGACGTCGCAATAACAGATAATATTGAATTATCCTCCAAAAAACCTATTATAGAAAGATTTTCGGATTAAAAACAGCAAATTTCTACTTACAATTTGGCTATTAGAAACTAGAATGTACTTAATTCTTACATCTTACACAGAACACTACTACTAGAGGCTATCTTAAAATGGTCTGAACTAAAAATATTAATGCACCATGTCAAAATGCAAGTTCATTGCAGGAAATCAAAGCTGAAGAATGAGATGGAATTTCAAATAGAAGTATAAGGATAGAGTTCCCAATTTTAATTTTACCTACAAGCTCAATGAAGATTTAGGTTTCCAAATTGTAATGAAAGAATCCCCTACAATTTTTTCTCCCATTTTAAGAGATGAATATCTTGATTTTCCTTAACTCCACTATGTGTGTGCGAGATCTTTGATAACTTCCATTTCATAGGAGCAAAAGATCCATTTCAATTATTTTGCATACAGAATTGGTAGCCTTGTATCGCTAGTTACGAAGCCAAAGTTTTATTTCTAACATTGAATTGCAACAACTTTCAGGGATGAGGGTACACTAATGAAGCGTTTCTGAAACTATGGGGTGTGCGTAGGGGGCGTGATAACACTACGAGGGGGCATTAGCATATTGGAAAATCGAAAACTAAAGATTTTAAATTTACTGAAAGTAAACAAAATACATTGCGACAAAAATTAAAACACATTTACACTGATACAATATACTTATAAATATATCAGAATTGTACAATGTATTTCATATTAACTATAATGAATACGAAGTTAACGTTTAACAATTATCAGCAACTTTATTGGTTTGTCATATATAAAAAATAAACACAATTATAACATTTACCTTGATAATTAGTACTTATAATTAATCCCTTAAAAACGGATTAAAATTACGTGATTTTTTCTTTAATGCAACAGTTTTACACGTAGGCTAGTGTATGTGGTGCGTTGGGAGCGAGGCAAGAAGGGAACAAATACGTAAATTATCTGAAACAATTAAATCCGTCGTAAACACCGTCAAGGTTCTTTTATTGCATTTCAAAGCCTTCAGAATAATTGTATAGAAAACAATGCTTAGAAAATATACTTCGATAAGGGGTATATATAAGTACGGGGAAATTAACGCACTAACTGAGTGATGCGTTTATAAAAGCCGATGACACTTGAAAAGTCATTTTAGCTTTAGTGTCAAAGTATAGTATTATTGAATTCAATACATTGTTATTGTACGGAGAAAGAAGTAGGGGAGTGATGAGAATAGGGTTGGAAATAATGAAAGTTAGAGAAGCGCTGCACTAAGGCATGTATGGCTTTTTTGCTGTTTCGAGAATACATTCAAGAGGCGAGTGTCGTTACATTCCAGAGATGTTCCAAGATTCTCAAGGTTAAATGGCTTTAGAAGGAGTGAGTGATTGATTTTGGGGTTTATTTGTGCAAGAGCCGATTTCGGCTATACTGCGCCAAACATTTGTTTTAATATCCGTGGCCTAGACGGGAAGAGAAAGAATTAATTGAATGACAAGAAAGAGGGTCGAAAATAGAGAAGGATCACTAGGTTACCCCGGGTTCGTGAAGCCCGTGTTTACCAAAGACAGTAAACCCCGTGGGAAAAGGAAAAAATCACTAGGGCACCTCGGGATTGTGACACCCGTACTCACCTAAAGGTGAGCCCTCTGAGGGGCTTTAGAAGAAATGACCGCCAATAGACTTAATTACTAGTTAATGAGTAATAGTTATAAAAGCAATCATAAACATGAAATAAATCAAAGGAAAGAGAACAATCTTTTTTTAGGAACTAGTTTTATATCACGGGCAAGGCGTCAAGCAGCATTTGTTGTCGCGGAAATGGAATTCAAGATGGTGGCCTAGCTTTAAAACATCGCCTGGAAGAAAATTAAGGAATTGTTTTGAAATACATTGAACTATATTTCAAATGATTATTGCAAGAGATTGAGAGAATAACCAAGATCAATAAATAATATTTATAATACAAAGTTACATGTACTACAAATATTATGCAGTATATAGTCGTCTGAAAAAACTTTAATATTCATATATAAAGCATATAAAAATATATATTCTTCTATACTGTATATATAATATTAATACAGCATGATTCATTAATTATGCAATTATTATTAATTTAATAGTAATTATAAAAAAGAATAATCATCGTATTGTAATGTAATAAAGTTATACGTGATGTATAATAAAATTAAAAAGTACCGAAAACTTGCAAGACTCCGAAAAATGCTAGTTCCTTCAACGAATTTCATCGAACAAGGAACGTTCAAAAAAGCATAATAGTTGAAATAATAGTTTGAATCGGAAATGCAATGAAAATGGTTAATCTGTTAAAGAAATCGAATTAAAATAGTCTGAAGTTAATAGGAATACTGCGGGACCAAAACCAATAAAAATCATTTCTTATATACGTTATCTCCAAGGCAACCCCATCGTCAGACGTTTAAAATATCCAGGTAACCCTATTGTAACGTTATCGCCCATCTTGGCGAACATAAACAACAACTTGACATGTGCCCAGTGATATCAAATTAGCACTTTTCTTTTTACGGCCAAGAATGATTTCTAGGCATCTTAACAGTAGAAACTATGGGAGAAAAGTCATTTTAATACTTTGGTGTCAGAGGAACCATATTTGAAGAGTATACTTCAAAGGCTACATCTTCCAGATCTTCGTTATTGAAATTGACATGTAGCCGCTGAAACT
The DNA here is from genome assembly GCA_019973975.1 of Trichonephila clavata. Lineage (NCBI taxonomy): Eukaryota > Metazoa > Arthropoda > Arachnida > Araneae > Nephilidae > Trichonephila > Trichonephila clavata. The sequence continues at coordinate 44,981 of BMAO01023923.1, read as the reverse complement.
ACTTCATTTTTTATCAGGGTTACCTCAAAAAGCTCCGATGGGTGTGCAAGTTAACCGTATGTATAAAAATTCTTTTGAAGAAGATTGTAGCATTCAAACATCGTTGGTAGATGGTTCTTTAGAATCATGATTGAATCTCAGGGGGAATAAAATGGTTGCGTTCATGGAAACATGGTTCACGGTGTTTGAGTTAAGAGAAAAAATCCCCAGCTGCAATTCATACGAGGGGTGATTGATAAGCAAGATCTCCAATAGTATAAAATAAGTTTACGACAAGGTAAAATAATAACAGAGGTATCAGAAAGAAGGAAATTTATTATACTTACGCCCTCTAAATGCATTTTTTAATGTAGTCACCACCAATAGCTACACATTTGCTCAATCATTCTACCCATTTCTTTATCCACCCCCGTTCATGTAGAAATATTCTGATTGGCTACGTATCTATTTGTGCACGACTGCCGGAACTTCAGCAGCCGTTGACCTTTCAAACTTTCTTTCAATTTCGGGAACAACCAAAAGTCTAACGGTGCCAAATCTGGGCGGTAAAAAAGCCGTGAAACTGAATTTGTCTTTCCATGCCCTATTTTTGTGCACTGCAATGTGGTCTTTCATTCCCGTGATGCGAAAGAAAGAACGTTCTTTCAAGCCTGATTCTACGGATGCGTTGCTTGAGTGATCGTAATGTTTCGCATTTCCTGTCGGAGTTCACCGTCAATCTCATTTAGTCAGAAATTCCGTGTAGAGCTCACCACTTGTATTCCAAAAAATGGTGAGCACGGCATTTGTTGCCGACATTAAAGTTTTGAATTTCTTGAGACTCGAACCAGGATGATATTCCATGGATTGCCTCTGGTTTCCCAAGTCATAATGATGAATCCAGGATGCCAAAGTTCCGGCAGTCATGTGCAAACCTTATTTATATAATCACCCATCGTAGAAGTGTACGGTACAAGTGTTATGTCACAAAGACATGTTATTTTGGGGCATGGAATTCTTTACAGACGGAACAGATGCGAGAGATGAAGAAAGCAGAGTGACCAAGTTCTTTAACCTCAGATGTTTGCCGAGTCGAAGCTTCGATTCTAGGTGATCATCTCATTACTCCTAATAAAAGTACACACGAACTCTCTCTCTCTCTCTCAATATATCCATTGGTGGTACACACAATGTGCATACCCAACCTTGATTTTGAACGATGGAAAAAATCAGTCCCGATGAATACAATTATAATGTAGTGGAGTAATATGCATTCTGTGCACCTTCCTATATTTGACATACTTCCTGAATAAACGTTTACACTGAATGGGCTTGTTAATTGTTTTTTTGAACACCTCCCCCTCGTATAATTTATCAAATCTGGTGCGAATTTCATATACGAGGGCTATGCGCCAAGTTTATGTTCGCCGAGATAGGCGATAACATTGCAAGATGGTTGCCTTCCCATTTTTTCGTGTGATAATATGGTAGTTATGAAGATAACTAGAGTTTATTTTTTTGTATTGTTTTTCTGCGGTAACCCTATTAATTTCAGGATTATAATTCAATTTTCATTACAAATATAACCGTTCACGTTGCATTTGTTCTTTAATGTACTATTTCAGTCTTCTGTTACATTCTGTGCTATATTCGAATATGGATATACCTAATATAATTGGCGACAACATTGATATTTGTTTAAAAAAATGAGTGCCATGATTGTGTAATTATTGCTATAATCTCACATTCCCCACTACATTTTACTTCTTGATAATGCTTTTTGTACAGTCCTTGTTCAATGAAATGCATGAAAGGAATTTTCAGTGTTTATAGTACCCAAAGTTATCTCAGCACTTATTAAATGATAATGATCATTAATTCTAATATATATGTAATTATTTTATAATGTAGATAAACAATTGTAATTATTGTATGGACATCGTTACATCTAATTATAATGTGTATAATAACAATTGAATTCTATTATACGATACGATAACAGAATTACATAAATTCTTTTTATTGTATTACATTGGTATTGGGTTTTTTATAATCTATTCTTCATATGAAAATTAATACAAAACACTTCACAATTACTTTTCTGACGATTTTTTACCGTTTGGCAGCCATCTTGGACTCCATGCAACTCGACAACAAACACTGCTTGGCACGTAGCACTCCTATATCAAATTAGTTACCAAATCTTACTTGGATACCATTTAAAATCATAAAAGCATTTAGAGATATTAAATGTTTGGAGTGCCATCTCAATATGAAACTATTCCCCCGATCGTAGTGACACAGCTTACTTCATACAAAGGATTCTCTGTCGGGAATTTGCGATCAGAACCATATACAGGCTTCAATAAATTCGCAAAGTATTTGTTAAATTCTTAGAAGTGTGCATCTGCGATCGAACGGGTAGTTGAAGAATATTGAGATATGCAGTTAGAGCCAACAATGACGCAGAAAGTGTATCTGAAAAGACTTACCCAAACTAGTAATATAAAGGACATTGCGACAAGAAGGACAGCAATCCACAATGCTAATACTTCCGTAAAAATAGAAACAACTGCAAGGCTAATTCCAAGCGCGAAATTAAAAAAGAATAATTTCAGTATAAATCTTGTAGCGAAAGCACCATTATTCGGCTGAAAAAGAAATTCAAATATATAAATGATTAGAGATTAATACAACATGTGCAAGAGTTTGAAAACAAGCTATTCCAAAATCTACGATTTTTACCTAATATCGAGTTAAATTTTGACGCGATTCAAAACTTTTAAAGCTCTATAGAGCTTAAAAAAAAGCGCTTTTATTCACAAAAGACAAGTCTTGCACATTTAACTTCACACTACACTCTTTAAAAGTTGTACACAAGAAAAATTTTAGGACACTTTGGATAGTGATGCTTATTACTAAATAGTGCCTCGACAATTAAACATGTCTTTAGTTCACTTGTAATACTCTGAACAAACGAAAATATTTAGAAAAGTCTATATACATGCAAATCATATGCTTCGATGTCAATTTTCAAAATTCGATTTAAGATTAATTTTGGACGAGTACCTCAATATACAAAAGGCAATAAAAATTTCTCTTACAAGGGGAAGGCGAGACTAAGGAATATGAATTCGGGACGAAATTTGGTACAATAGTAGTACTCCGTTGGGATGTTCAACCCTCAATGTATTAACGACGAATGGCCAGTCGATTTTGAGAAAATAGCCTTCGAAATTTATGCTTAGCTTTTATACAATTAAATTTTAAGCATCTCCAATGACGCACTGGAATAACTGGCAAAGCACCTGCTTTCAGCGTGGATGGATAGGGTTTGAATCCCCGTGATAAATCCCCCCCCCCAATTCATTTTTTAAAATTATATAGAATTTATTATACTAAAAAATATTTTATACGATTTTGCATTTTAAAAAGTAAAATATTTACCATAATTTATATAAATATTTATATAATCTATAAACATTTTATTTATTAAAAATATATATAATAAGATACGTAATAAGTATTAAATGATATTTTATATAAAGAGTAGTTACAAATTGTATCATAATGTGAAATACAATACATCACAAATAAATTATATAATATAATACAATCTATAAAATGCCCTATTCTGACTAAGAATATTTATAATTATAAAAAGCCATTTTTATATTGTATTATGAATTTAATTTTATAAATATATAATATTTATTAAGTCCTTTTTAAATAAAATTTTAAAATAAATGAATTTTAAAAAATGATTTCGTGATTCGAACCCTATCCGTATGCATAGAAAGCAGGTGCTCTGCCAGCTATGCCACTGCGTCTCTGGAGATATTTAAAACTTTATTCTAAGAAAACTTATTAAGAATTTCGAAGGCCATTTTCTCCTAATTGACGGTCCATTCGGCGCTAATACATTGAGGGTTGAGTACGCTAAGAGAGAGTACCACTATTGCACCAAGTCTTGTCCAAAATCGTATTTCCTTAGCCGTGCCCTCCCCTTGTTAGATGCATAGTTGTAGCATAGCACGAAAGGTTACATGACGTTTTAAAAAATCTCACCGAGAAGTTTTAAGAGAGATTTAAAAAAAATTTGATTGGACTAGTTTATCAGATTACTGTAGAAGATTTGTATTTAACGTTAAGATTTTATACTTATTTAGTAGAAAATTGAGAATAAAAACTACTCGATATAGTGCAGACTGTTAAGTATCTGAATGTGGATTCTAGTTTAACCTACAATACTGAAATTTTAAGCCGATTATTTGAATTTTTGAAAAAGGAAAAAAATGGCTTTAAATAGAACACTCAATTTCAAGTTTACATATGCATTAAAAGGTCACGTTTACTGTTTTTATTAAATACTTATTTCAGAGTTAGATTTGATAAGTTTCCTTTCAGCGTATTACTAAAGTACTTGACGAGTGTAATTAATGTATCAGAAGTTATTTAAGATCGGTATTCTCAACGGAAATCCGTGTTCATGACTGGTCAATTGGTGTATTAGATCCATGCTGACAATTATCTATTACTCCACATTGCACGATGTATAAGTGTTAAAATGCAGTACTATTCAACAGATATTTTTAAAATAGTTTTACTTTTAATAAAATTCGACGGAACTACAAACCGGATACTTGCCATACATATAATATATAATCACATAAAAGGAAGGAGAACCCCTCCCCCCTTAAAAACGATTTACTTACATGTGCACCGAGTCTTTGATAACCAGTATGGCGAGTACCAGAATGCATTGCTGTACTAGTTAACGAAACAAAAGAAGAAAAATAAATCTGAATGCAGATTCTTAAGAACGTGTTTGCATTTTCGTTTATATCAAGGGTACTTATGCGCAGATAACTGAAAATGAAATTACGGAGTACCATCAACCGATTGATAAAAGGGATGGAACCATTTGCGTTACATTCAGTTCAGTTCGGGACAATACTGTATAATTGGAGACTTGGCTAGCGCCTTATGCTCCGACAGAATTTGATGAATATAAGTAAATTTAGGATATAATTGGCTTATACTTTAGGAACTATTGATTGAGAGATATTTTAGAGTCTATTGGTTGATATTAAGAATTCTTCCACTTTTTAGACATGCTTTATTGTTTAACAGTTCGCTATTGATGAATAGGTCCATTCTCGTTGTAGGGAGATAAAAGTTTTCAAAATTTTTCGTTGTGCTTTGTATTTGCTGGTTAATATGAAATGTTCTCTTGTATCTGGCACTTGACATTCCGAAAACAATGAAGAATCTGTTTGTTTAAAAAGAAAATAAATACCATTCGATGGTAGTTTTTTTGCTCGCATCTTATTAATGGAAACCTCTGACTTTCTATTGTTTTCTGCCTGCGTTATATTAACTTAATTTATATTAATTGAGGTCACAGTCAGAAGGAACTAGAAAGTTCTTAGCGAAGGATCTTGTAATTTTGAACCATGGTCAAATGACGAGGACGATACGTGTACCGACACCCTCCTTTCCGAACTATCATATAGAACCATTTTGTGAACTTTGACATATTTAGTGTGTATCACCTCCTCTACATGACTGGTCTTTAGTGGCCCTAATGTTGGAGAGATGTAGGAAACCTTTATTAACGTTATATTGTAGGCAACAAGAGGGCTTTTGGCAGTGGACCTCGTAATTTTGAACCATGGTCAAGTGACAAGGACGACACTGAGATGGCGTGTTCACCTCTCCAAGCTGAGTCAATGGAAAGACATTGAACCTCAACAGATTTAAAGTGCATCTGCCCATCTACTTGTCGGGGGGTCTTCAGTGGCATTAAGGCTATGAGGACTAGGCACCCTAAATAATCAAAACATCGTTTTTCGCATTTTTATTTAATTATATTCTTTGCATTATTATCTTACGATTGATGTATCACTTTTTTATGCCTGAAAATTAGAAGTTGAAAAAAACTTCAATTAAAAATTGTATACAAAGTAGGGAACTCTACCACGCCCACTTTTTAGATAAAAAAAAGCTAAAAAACTTTTTGATAAAGAAAAACTATTTTAAAAAAAAGGAAATAACTAAAACAAGCAATATAAAATTTTTTAAAGGCAATACCTATTTAGGTCAAAAAAGAAGAATTTTATTTTAGTTTTACTTTTTATTAAATAATTACAATTAATATAAATATGTATATTCATATGACAGAATCACAAAATTAAGTGTCAAAATAGAAAGCAATTTTCCTTTCTATATAAGGTGTTGAACTATTCTGTTTATTAATATTATTCATTCGTAAATCACATTCTCAGAAATTAGGCCATCCCAGGTAGAACTCGAACCAACGACCTTTGTATTGGATGTCCAACGCGCTATTCATTGCGTTACAGGGACACGACTAGCGATTTTTCTTTTTATATATGGCGTTAGACTATTATTTTTGTTTGCTACTATTTATTCATTAATTAAATTTAATTAATCAGTTAATGTTTGAAAAAAACTGTAATTACATCAAGTGTCATCCACTACAAGTTTAAAAAAATGTATTTGAACTTGAGTCGATGAACAAAAAGTATTTTATAAAGGATTGAAAATTTGAGCAAGATATACACTCATAGACAAAAAAAATTAGCGCACCAAGATATAATTGCAGGATTGTAACGACACTTGTCATGGAGGTACATGTTGGGGAGATATGCAAATGATTAGAAATGCAGCGTGATTGCGCATTACGCTTAGCCGGTAGAGGGCGTTTAATGTCGTTCTCCGTGGAGTATAAAACAGGTAACCAAAGCTTGTTTCAGTGTGCTGAATCGTTTAAAAAGGAAGCGCTGAGGTAGACATGCCATTACGCCGTTTTCAAAGACAATATGAGCATCTGTCGCAGTTTGAGAGGTGGATAATCATCGGCTTGATGGAAGCTGGGTAGTCAGCTAGGCGAGTAGCTCGTCAATTAGGCCGTTGTGTTGTGAGTAGGTGTTGGAACCAGTGGACCTGAGAGATGTCATTTACACGAAGACCAGGCTCAGGACACCCTCAAAAAAGCAGTCATCGAGAAGACCTCCACATCGTAAGAAATGCACTTGTACAGCCAATTGCTTCAACTGCCATAGAGGCACTGGTGGCACCTTCACTGGGAGCCCCTGTGTCTTCTAGAACCTCACGAAGGCGCCTGACTGAGATACATTTGGGATCACGGTACACATTACGTTTGACGCCCATCCATCGATGCCTCCGTTTGGAGTGGAGTGGCACACGAGAAAACTGGACTGCAGCGGAATGGAACCTGGTCGTCTTTAGCGACGAATTCATATTCAATCTCAGCAGTGATGACAATCGCGTTCGTGTCTGGAGACCCCGTTGTGAACGCCTCAAACCTGCCTTTACTTTACAGCGACACACAGCTCCCAGAGCTTGTGTGATGGTATGGGATACCATTGCCTACAATACACGGTCACCCCTAGTATTGATCTGTGGCACCATGACACCCCAGCGGTATGTCAATGACATCCTACAACCACATGTGTTGCCACTCATGCAATGGCTTCCATGAGCCATTTTTCAACAAGACAAAGCTCGGCCTCACAAGGCAAGGGTGTCACAAGACTGTCTCCGCACTGTTACTACCCTTCCTTGGTTTGCCCGATTCTCAGATTTGTCTCCAATCGAATATAACTGGAATCATTTGGGACGGCTAGTTGGGCATCCCACGAGTTTGAACGAACTAGTGGCAAGGTTACAGCAAATATGGAACAAAATGTTTCAAAATATCATACAGAACTTATATGCATCAATGCCCGATCGTATCGCATCATACATTCGCGCTAGAGGGGGCTCAACAGGGTATTAAATCCTCCATTCTTTGCCTTTTTCTTTGAAATAAATGATAATTTTTCTTTGATTTTCTACTCATTTGCTTATATCAAAGTAGTCATTACGTATGTAAAATTTCGTTTCATTTTGACGACTCTTTCTTGGTGCGCTAATTGTTTTGTTCTTGAGTGTATATACAGTCGACTCTCGCTAATTCTAACTTTCGATAATACGAACCACTCATTAATTCAAAGTACATGCTCAGCATCTAGAAAAACTCTTGATATTTCGAACTAAAACAATACGTTTGGAACAATAATTCAAAGTAAAATTTGTGGCTGACCAGACTACAACACGCAGTAATTTGAAGTTATCTTGTAAAAACTCTCCACAATTTGAACACTTACTGTCTATAGTCTAATAGCAAACAGTTTTGAGCTTTCATGTTTTGTGTTGTATTGTCTCTGCGCGTCTCCCTTGTAACGTAGCTCCATCTTTGTGTTTCCCTGTCCCTCAGGCGAAAAGACATTTTTTTATTGCTTTTCTTCTTCAAGTGAACAGTTCTATCCACCCATGTTGTCAGCCATCCATATGTTTCGCTCAACACGTGGCCTTGCTGCTCATGTGTTCAGAAAGAATGGTCCGCTATTGTGATGGGTAGGATTGTGTTTTTTGCGTGAAATTGATATAACGGTTTATAGTTCATCAGCGTGACTTATAGCATGTGGCACCAAATAGGGCATGGGCCAAACTGGACCTTGCCTTGTAGAACCAGTGGTGTTGGAGTACAGTGTCTGAGGGAACCGGATGCGAAACGATTTCATTTCTAAAGAGGAATAGAAGAGATTTGGTGGGGCGTGAAAGATAATTACTATATAAATGTATTATTTTAATACATGACAACTTCTGTATAACATTCATACTGTATAATATGTATTTTTTTAAAAAATATTAAATAATTTTTACATATGTACAATTGTTGATACATTACATAGTTTAAAATTTAAATGTGTTAGAAAAAAATTCAGGAGTTTTTCTTACTTTCTTGATAATTCGAAGTTTTTCACTAATCCCTCTCTTCAACTTTGAATTATCGAGAGTCGATTGTATATATATAGGAAGACTGTGAGTTCTGATAGTAGGTATTGAAAAAAAGTGTTACAAATAAAGCAGGATATTTTTGAAGTATTATGTCAATATAATTTTTTTGTTCTTTTGAGATGTGTGCAAGCAAAAATTTTTAGTTAAGTCATTTTGTATTAAAAATTTTATAATTTCAATTCATATTCATCATACGTTTTTCATAAAAAATATAATATTTCAGTGTTATGTGAAGCAAAGAACTTTAAAATTCCTGTTATAACAAAAAAAATTTTTTTTTAACATTTTCCTTGAGTTTTCATATGCAATTAATAATCTCTAAAAAGGATAGTTAAAATATTAAAATAAAATTAAAATGCTATTATTTTTAAGAAAAATATATGTGGATAATACCTTAAAGTGATATTTTATTTTTATACATGTATTTAAGCCTATAATAATTAGTTATTTATAATTATAAACTTTAGAACGTTTTTTCTCAGTTTGCGTTTTTTCGCATTGAAAATGTTTCTCCTACCGCAATTACTTACCGATTCCTTGCATGTTTTTCCTGTTTGTTATATATATGATGCATATAACAAAATTAGGGATCTATTTTTCTGTTTACTTAATACTTCTTTCAAAAAGAATTAAAATGTAGGATATTACGGCTTTTTTGTTGAGTTTTAGCATGCATATCAACATTTTATTTCTGCCCCCTCCAAAACTAATTAAGTAATTGTAAAATCGATCTCTCTAAAGTTGTTAAAAAACATTCCTAGGAATATTACAAATAAAATACAAGTCAAAAATTAATAACTACAAAAGAAGTAAGATTTTAAAATTTTCTAAATTAAAAAAAAAAGTTTTTCAAATTTTTAAAAATATGCGAATAATATGGACAAAATTTCGTGTTGAATATAAACGTTATATGAAAGGCTAAAATATTCTTTTTAAATACAAAAATAAAAAAATAATTGTTCAATTGATGCCAAGTATCCTTATGCTAAAACTCAGGACACTCCAACAACGACTCGATGATCATAACTACTATATTACCGCAGCCACCACCAGAGTTAAGGCTATATCACACGTAAATTTTTCGCGCAACATTTTCACCCAATCTGAAGGTGAAGGTTTGGCGTAAACAAAACGACATGCTCTGACGTCAGCCACGCTTTTTCTCCACATTGAAGCATTACTCGCCAAATTTTTCTGCTTCGAAAACGACCATCCAATATTATTTCTTTTATTTCTCTCGCGCTTTTGTTGATAGGAGTAAGCAGAAAAGGAGTACAATTCTGTTTAAAATATTATACGCCATATATGATGCGTTTGATGAAACCGAAGCTACATTCTTAACTACCATCTTGTTTATGACGCAGGGCGCCGAAGAACCCCATTGGCTTGAATTTCAAGCAACTTTATTTGGAGCAACCATTTTCAGCTCACTGGGGAAAAGTTGCTCGGAGCTGTTGCTATGGCCACTAGTAGAAATTGTTCGGAATTGGGTGGAAGATTGCTCCAAACGTGTATGTGTGATAAGGCCTTTAGAACTCTTGACTTGACAGAAACAATACCGTTCACTAGTTTGCAAGCACAATCACTCGGCTATTACAACCATTTTTGCCTTGCGTTACAATCATTCATGAAGTGTTTTTAAGATTTTGCTAGCAATAGAAGTATAGTAGTGGAATAGGTACAATTTCTTTCGTTGCCCTATATATCCCGTAAAATCATCAATCAATAGTAGTGAGATAAGGATAATAGCCTTGTTGTTCAATACCCCCCAAAACCATAAATTGTAATGCAGTAGTAAGATTATAAGGTTCCTTGATGATGGCTTGTGGAGTCAAATCTCAAATCCTATACAAATCGTCCAGCCCTGTTTTTGATAACGATAAATAGTAAATCGAATTGAAATGCAATATTGCTTTGCATGATGCAATGAAAGGGGGAGGTGCTAAGTATTATCTCAAGTATTGTCTTTGTCAATTGATTATTATTTTTGATACGAAAGTTAACCATTAGCCTTCAAAAAATATGCGAAAGGTTGTAGAAAATAGCAAATTGAATAAATTGAGGTACATTGTGATTTATTTCCCTGCATATTCTAGAATTTATAACCTGTAAAGAAATAAAAAACACCAAAAATTCAATATTCACAATTTGATTTATTTAGTAAAGATCATGTTAACTCTCGAGCTTTAATAACTATTATTCAAGAACAGTGTTCTGAATTAATAAATTAAATTAAAAATGAAAAAAAGACCAGGAGGTCCGAAAGAAGATGCATGCAGCATAAATTTGCCAGGATATTTCACATAAAAAGCTAAATATATTACCTTAAGTCTATCGAAATTTATTAATGGTGCACTTGCAAATGTCTATTGAATTCAGTCAGTGACAAAAACAGAACAATAGTGAGGAACATATGAATTCCTCTAATTATCTGCAAAAACTTTCAAAGGGAACTACCCCCCCCCCTTTATTAAGCATAAAACCTCGAACAATTCATTACTGACAAAGATTTCTAATTTAAGTTTAAACTTTGAGTGGAATATCAACAAAAAATAAAATCGTGTAGTCCGTTAACGAATTTGGCATGATATAATTGTAGCTTGGTGGTTAAGTTTTTGATATCGATGTGATATATAATGTTCAGATGGAGAGTGAGTGAATATTAACGTCAGCCGATTCAGTTACACGAGGGCTTTTGTCGACGGACCTGTGGCTGCAGAAGCTTAGTGGTCAAGGTCACGGACTCGTGGTATGGATGTCATGAGTTAGAGCCTATTACCGTTGATGTGGTGGTGAAGTTAGGAGAAAGGGTGCTAGTTCCAGTTTCGTCCTCTTCACTTGATCTTGGTTAAAAAAAATTACTAGGACCACTCCCAACAGTTCTCCTATAGCTTTATAGTGTGACGTAAGTAAACCTCACTTGGCGACGGACCTCGTAATTTTGAACCATAGCCAAGTGACGAGGACTATACCTGAGCTAGCAACCTCCTCTCCTAACTACCACATCACACCCACGGGAGAACGTTTGAACTCGACAAATTTAAGCGCGGGTCTTTAGTGGCACAAGCTTTGAACTTATGACACGTGGCCACGTGTTCACGACCTGTTCCACTGAGCTATCGTGGCCAATTTAGATGGAGAGAGGAGTTTGATTTGTTACTCAACTAAAAACCCATTGGGAAGAATAACAGGGTTTATTGTGTTTAAATGGAAAGAGCTCTAAAAGATGTTTGTTACTCGTAGCTTCTTTCAAGTTTTTCTAATACATTTTCTCTTATGCGGTCCTTACCTCTCGCGCCAAAACAAGTTTGAGTGTACAGTAGAACGTCGTTTATCCGAATCAATTGGGAACATACACCGTTCGGATACGCGATTATTCGGATAACCGGAAACCGAATGCGATCCATGCAGTATATGATACTGGACGCTATACAAATATTGAAAGTCATCACATGCGGGAAACGTGCTTGAAGAAAAGCAAAATAGGTGCAAAATGTCGCAACTTTACCTTGATTGTAAAAAATAATCACTTACTTTTCGCTGTACCATTGTACACCTTCGTTTTTTCATTGCAAGGTCTCTGATTATCTTCAGCAGCAGTAGTTGAGTAGGACAGCATTCTGATTGTTGTTTGTACCACTCCATGGCTGAGTTTAACGCAGCAAACGGGTCAGCATTTGATAGACCCTTTTTACTTTCGTTGTTGTGTGTGTGTGTTGTCCTCGTCTTCATCCATTTCATCGTAGAAAGGGTCCGATTCTCCTTGCACAGAAGTAACAATCTCGTCATCCTTTAGCATTTTAAATCCACAGTCTTCTGCATCGCATGCTATACAGGCTTCTACATCAACAAAACTCAACAGAAGTGCACGTATACACTTGGAAATAAACGGACCTAATATTCCGCGCAGATGTTTACCAAATCACACAACTGAAATTCCTCAAATATCCCTCACCTTGGGTTTTCCCGTCCCTTTTGGCCTCACACGAAACAACTGTTGAGCATTGCACTGTTCGAAAACGTATCCGGACTTTGGTTCGGATATTTAATCCTCCGGGTAATAAACGTTCGGATAAACGACGTTCTACAGTATATATTACTTCGAAGTAAAATTTAAGAAATATATATATAAGTTATTATTAACTTTTTTTTTGTTTTGTTCAAACGTGTTAGCCCTCGCAAAATTTATTTAGAACGTTATACTATTGCAGAAATGCTCCATATATTTAAGATTTTTTTTTATTAATGTTTCATTTTTGATGTCGATTCGACGTTCAAATATGAACGTTCATGGATGCCGTAATTTTGAAACTATGGAAAGGACGCCTGATCTGACACTGCACTCATAATTCCCTACCACGCTAATGTGTATTTTGAACCTCGACAGATTTAATAGGCATTCAGCTCCTCTACAAGATAGGTTTCTTTTAATGGATCTAATATTGAGTTACGTGATTCTACAATAAATGTCGGCACGAGTTGGGGACCGTGATCAGTAGAATAACGCTTTTAGTTTTATTCCAAATTGAGGTTTAGAATGTATATATATTTCAATTTGTTCATTTATTAAATGTTTTCTGGCTGTCTATATTTCGCGATTTATATGGAATACACTTGTATTAATCTTTTTAAAATTATTCGCCAGCATTTTGGTATTGGCTTTTATTAGTTATCTATCGTATAGTTTGTCATTTAGTTATGAAAAGATTGATCAGAAATTATCTTTATTTTATTCTAGTACCTGATATATTTTTCTTATTTGTTAGCTATTATTCAACAGGGGTGTAACATTTTCAACTGGGACCAACGGTTCCCGAATTTCGATTTGTTTCCAAGAAACATGTTAAAAATCTATTGTTGTTCCTTATTGTCACACCTTTCGCTTGACATTGCATTTCTACCTAGTTTAATTGCATAAGTATAGTTTTAATAAAAAATGAATTTTTTAGGGGATATTGGTGGTAAAAAACATCTTATTTCTGAAGGTATCCAACCGTTTCATTTATATTAGAAGTTTGAATCTGTGTAACATTACGGTTCATTAGAAGAATGCGGCACTGATCACTTTTATACTGCAACAATATAATGGTTTAAATATACTTGTATTTGTGAATATTTTATGTATTTTGAGGTATTTTATATTTATACTTTGAAAATTGAGACAAGTAAAGGAAAAAAAAACCACTGCATTTAAAAAAACTATGCTTTTAATCATACTATGCCTCTTTTAATACTTAAGTAAATACATACATTAGTGTGAAGTATGTCCTTTAGCAGAAATGATCTCTGGAAGATATTGTGGCACATGTTCTTGACTTCATTTTCGAATCACAATTTTATCGCATTACCGGTTGAATTAAAAATAGTGTGACCATTTTCACAGAGCATAATAAATTTTTATTGAATTAAGTTATTTACAAGAAATTTTCTATATGGCTCCTTTAGCCTAGTGCACTTTACATAAACGCTTAAACCAAGCAAAAAGAGACTTTTCAAATATTTTTAAGGGAATTTTTCTAACTTCTTTGATTCTTTTTGAAGCTCTTGAATTGCTCGTACTTTACATCTATTTAACTTTTTTTAATTATCCCCATAAAAAATATTCCCAAGGACACAGTTGGGGGTGAGAGTAGCTATTTCTCAGAAGGAAGGAAATTTATTTTTTTAAAAATCTTTCAGCCATTTTATAGTTGATTTAGCAGTATGACTTATGCAGAAACTTGGTGGAAAAAAACTTTCCTCGAAGGTAAAGACGTTTACTTTCTTCGATCATGTGCTTCAAAACTTTTTTTTGATAGTATGTAGTATCAATTTTAAACTTTGGTTCTACAAAAAATGGTTTTGTTAAGTATTGAGAGGGCATTTTCATCCATACCATAACACATGACGGCTAACTAGTCTTTTGCAAAGCAGCTGTTTCTATATGACGCTTTTCGCGTGAAAAATGTATCTTCATTTCATCAATTGTAGATGATAAATGAAACAGAGCTTTTTCCGATATTATACATATTTTGTATCTACCTTTGCGTAACATTAAATACAGATGCCAAGAGCGTTTTCTTCGTTTTTCTACGGTCTTTGCAAACATTTGATGAAATAGACTTATTTATTCCCTTTTTTATAGCCAAATTTTCTTTACCTGACGATAAATTGTCGATTGTGATACCCGTACCTTCTTTGCCAAAGTTCTTTGAGGCAGAGGATACAACGATACATCTTTTCAGCTTTTTACCCCTTTTCATTAAGGACTTCTTATTCACATTTTTTCCCTGTATCTTTTGATTGCCAGCCACATTTTTTTTCGAAGTTTAGATAATAATATATTAGAAAAATGTTTTTTTTTACTTTTTAAATGCTTTATTGGTAACAGAATTTGACCAACCATCCTTCAAAAGATTTAAAATTTAATTTCGGGTTTCAGGGTTAATTTCGGTAACGTAATTTACTCCTACTAATAAAAATGGTTAGATTAGTAATTTAAATGTTTCATTGGTAGTAAAACGATTGAAGCTAATCATAAATAGTAATATGCTTTTAAAATTGGTGACATTAATTTTGAATTAACCGGTAGATATCACGTTCGTGTTCGTTTGTCGTACAGAGAATCTTACACTAACGATTCTTCAGACACTCCACAAGTTCTATACGTGATTTAAATCTGGTGAATTTCAGGCCAACTGAGAACATTAATTGGATTTTCCAGAATGAAATTCTAGACCATTTTTGAGTTATGACAAGGGGCCTAGGTCATGATGAAATATCCAGAGAAAAGTTTGCATGGATGGAACAAACCTACTTCGTAATATATTTCTATATCCATGGTTGAATTCATTATACTGTGAATAGACACAGAGCTTCTAGTGCTATTTGTCGTGAAAAAACCCCAAAGCATTGATTTCAGAGGTTATTTGATAGTTGATTTCATACTCAGGTTCGCTGTCCTCCATGTCTTGAGACATTTTCCTTACTACCTGCGGAATCTTCACTTAAAATTACTTTCTACTCCAATCATCAACAAACCCCAATTTATATTTCTTATCCATGCTAGACGCTTTTCTTATATTTTAAAAGTTAAAAATTGTTTTACCCCTGGTTTTCTAGCTATTCAGCCATCTTCCAGAAGCTTGCTGTGTACAACTGAACAACTGGCACGTAAATCTGTGGTCAATAAATCTCTTCTAAAGTTTGAGTGCATTTTTTATTAGTATTTATTAGAATTTATAAATTCTTGAAGTAGTTTTCCGTTTGTGCCCAGACTATCTTCTTTTTTTGGGGGTGATGGTCCAAAGCCTTTTAATGTATCTCACTCTCTCGCCAGAGATCTTCAACATACGAAAGTGTGCGAGTGGGAAAGTCTACTTAAAACACTCAAAACTTAACATCTACCTCTTGTATTGAGAAGCTCTCAAACTAAACGAAATCAGTCAAACTGCTTTATCATTGTCCCAGTTAAATAGTGGCACCACCTCAAGGAAGATAAAACGAGTTTAATGTGGTTTTAGGTGGCTCACAAACAATTTAAAAAGTTTGTCCCAATTAATTTGCACAGTGTAGCAGGCTTTATTGTAGCGTTCAAAATTTGAAATTATTCAACATAACTAATTGTAGCTCATATTGAAACCATGGGGATAAGAATTGGAAAGTACCATTGTAGCAAAGGAAATTTTTATGCAAAAAATAATAATTTTAATTTTTTGTTGTAAAAATCATTTTATGCAAAAAAAAAAAAAACACCATTGACACTTTTTTGAACAAGTAGTGTCGTATAAACAAAAAGAAATGTAATAGTAGCATAAGTGTAACTCTAATTTTTCCAACTGATGTATTGAATGCTTTGTTGTTGTTGTTTCAAATCCCCTTGGAGCAGGAAGGCCTACACCAAGTCCATTTGACCTTTCCGCATAAGAATGTCACCAAGCAGGTCTTGATCTCCAAACAGCTGTCCCAGGGAAATGTGCCAGCAGCCCAAAAGATGAGAAGCAGGGAGAGAGCTGGGATAGGTAAATAAAGACTTTACCCCCAGCTTAAAAGTCATACCACGCAGGTGACTGCTTCTAAAGCGTGCCAAGGCTGTTTGAAGAGCCCTGGATCTCCCACACTGTAACGATGGACCAGGACTCTTAGCTGCGTACCAGTGGTGACCGGGAGGCTTTCGCCAAGTCAGATTCATTTTAGATTTGTGGAGAGAATGAATTTCAGTGGCTCAATACAGAGGAACTGGGGTTAGGGAGATCACAACCCCTACTAACCAGCTCATCAGCTGCCTCGTTCCCATTCACACCCACATGCGATGGTATCCATTGAAGGCACTCTTGTTTCCTTTGACCAAGCCTAGCCAATTTGGATATAATATCTAGACCCCAGTACTATCCATGATCTTTGGCGAATTCTTCAGATATTGGATGGAGCTTCTGTTGTCTGTCAAGATCCAGATTATCCTTATTAGAGTTGAGAGCATGATCCAGGGCATCACTGATAGCGATAAGTTTCGACCTAAAGACGGAACAGTGGTCAGAATTCCTGATGCTAATTTTAACATCACTCCCGGGAGTGTTACTAAATATACCACTCCCTGCTCTACTCGTATCTGAACGACTCCCATCTGTATAAATAATCAAGGCTTGATCGGGTATTTCATTTATGAATTCAAGTGCCAGATGTCTGAGCAAATCCGGATGGCTGCTATACGTGGGAGTATTGATCAATAATTCCTCCCGGAATTCAACATGATTAAAATAATCAATGGGTGTGATGCAGCTAAAATGCTTTCTGACGGACATGCATGTCTGCTAATCACACACAACCAACCAGAATCATTAATTTTAATCGCCTCCCTCCTGATCACAACACTCAAATTTAGCGTAATTGAGAGATAAAATGCGTTAAAATAGGAGTGCTTCCAAAAGTTTTCGTATCAACATGACAACTGATTAAAACATTTTATTTCTTAGCACAATGTGGTTATCAGCCTTGTGTTGGTAGAAATAATAACTAGTAATTTTTAAATGAATATCAGAGGCTTATTTGATTAAAATTTTTATTAACGTTGAATTTCAAGTAATATGAAGGCCATTGGTGACATACCGTGTAATTGTTAATCATGGTTAAAAGATGAGCATTAGATACCATGTAAATCTATTTCCATCAGCATTATGACCTACGGATACGATACGTTTAACGTGTATCAGTTCGTTATTAAAAAAATGTTTGGAAATAGGTCTCATAACTGTTGGAGAACGAGATCGATATCCGAACTGTTAAGTCATTCTCCGCATGTATGCCACGTCAAACTTGAGATCGTTGAAACGTCAACTTAACATGCATTATTCCATCTAACGATGGTACCTTAAGAGGATTTAGAAATAGAAAACATGATTTGACTATTGTATCGTCATTCAAGATCCTTAGGATAAAAGCGGACTGATTCATAGGGTTATAAAAGGTGCGTGTGAATGTTTAGGAAGAGCCATCCATATTTAACATCAGATCGATTATTAAAGTCACATTGTAAAGAAACCAAAAGGTTATTGGCGAGGGAACACGTCATTTTGAACCATGGTTAAGTAACCTGTGAAGATATCCGAACTGATAATTCTATTTCAACTTCCATAGCAAGCCAATGAGATGACTCTGAGCTTCGGCAGATAAAACGTATCAGGGGTATTCAGGTGTACAAACACTCAAATTCGCGACTCGACATTCGAGCTCATGACTATTCGAGTGCATTACCAATTAGCTACCATTGCAACCAGAGTCGCCCAAAACCTTCTGACGAAATAACGAGCAATTATTTAAACAAGAAAACCGATAACGATGGCATGTGAGGTAGTACCTCACTATCCTGACTTATACGCTAAGCCATTTGAGGTTGAATTGCAAATTAGAAGCAGTGGACCTCATTATTGTGTGAAATATTAAAAACAGAGGAATTGAACTCGTGATCTATTCAGTAAAATATGGCAATGTTCGATTACAATTTTTTTGTTCGCATAACTTTGATTTGTGTGTTTTCAATGTAGCATTTGAGCAAATGTTTCTGTCTGTATCTATAAATTAGTGACATTCTAATTCT
Source organism: Trichonephila clavata (assembly GCA_019973975.1). Taxonomy (NCBI): domain Eukaryota; kingdom Metazoa; phylum Arthropoda; class Arachnida; order Araneae; family Nephilidae; genus Trichonephila; species Trichonephila clavata. Next base: position 26,041 of record BMAO01023923.1, on the reverse strand, counting down.
GCAATCTGCAATGGTGGAAAAAAGTTATGAACAGACTAATTTTTTAGAGTTTAACTTTGTTTTGTAATTATCGCATTTTCTTAACTATTTTTATTTATTCTAGTGGATTCTTCCATGCTGACTTCAAATCTGTTTGTAGATTTTATGTAAATTAAATGGTTTTATCAATATTTTAGAAAAACAGTGATAAGACAGGAACAAAGGCATTGTATCGCAATAAGTGATTGTTTTCAAACCAATGAAATACCCCATTATTCAACCAATTAGAGAGCAAGGGTTGAAAGCAGAATGTGCAACATGTTTTAGTGCATTTAAAGCAATTCTGGGAAGGGGGGGGGCAGTTTAATGTGTGTACGTGGATAATGTAGGAATTATAGGTAAATTGTTTTAGCCTTGTAATGAAAGATACAAAATAAAACTTTTAATGGAAGAATGATATTCTATGCACCAAATTGATGTTGAAGTATCATGGTCTTTCTGCTGTCGTGAGAACATTGAAAATATATCCTGAAAAAAATTCTATTGCGAACAGGAAGCAATATGCACGACCAAGAAAGACAACTTTGCGTGAGTACACAGGATTTTACTTTTATATAAAAATCTTATTTTAGTACATATTTTGAAACAATTGATTTTGACATCGATTGAGAATGTGCGCCTAGGAATCATGAAAGGAAGACTGCTGAAAATTGGATTACGAGGTATCAAAAAGCTTCCTCAAAACTATTACTTACTAATTGGCGAAGGCAAGTGATCATTCAATATATGGACTGTTAAAGACTTAGAAAAATGATATTTGATGATGAAAGACAGTTTGGTGTGTTTTAAGTATCTATGTAAGATAACACAATCAAAGAGAATTCAGCTCTCAGTGTTTGCAGACCACAAAAACCGATGAAAAGGATGATATGAGTCTGCGTGTTTTCTCGTGTATTTCCGAGACTTCACACCGTTAGAAGAACAGAGAGAAAACTAGGGAATAATACAAAATAATGTAAAGTACTACAAAAGGAATTGCTACCAATAGTATAAGACAGTTTTGGAGATCAATAATGAACTTTTTTCGTGACGGTAATGCTCCATGTCAAAGCTATCCAAAGATGTGGTTGGAAGACAAGGTAAATAAAATAACCTAGATAGGACAGTCTTCGGATCTTAATTTAAAAGGGAACCTGTGGTATCACATTGGTTATGATATTCGGAAGAGAAACCTTCAAACAAACGTAATTTAATAGAAGTTTTCATACTTTCTTTCAGCTATGTCATGAATGAACATTTTGTGAAATTGAAGCAGTCCGTGCCCAAAAGATGTAGAGCCGTAGTTAAAGTTAATGACTGGCCCATATAATATTGATGTTCAAACATAGAAAATTAGTTATTTTCAAAAGCCATGATAAAAGTACCATGTTTGTAAAGTTTTGCCTAGTTCTACACCAGTGCTTCTCAAACTTTCAATATTTGTGCGACACAATATTATACCAAAATTTTCTTCGTATCCTTCGATACGACTTTAACCTCTTAAGTACCATCGGTATATTAAAAAGTCTCGCTCGGTCAAAGCGTTAATTTCCCGGACGTATATATACATCTTTCCGAAGTACGATCTTTTCTGTGCACTGTTATCCATAAAATTATTCTGAAGGCTTTGGAATGCAATAAAAGGCTCTTGACAATCTTTGCGATGGATTCACTTATTTCAGAGGATTTGCTTATTTATTCCTTATCCCTCCCCGAATACATCACATACGCATGTCTACTAGGTAAACAGTGGCTTTGGGGACAGAATCGTATCACTTTTAATCTGCAGTTAAGGGAATAATTGTGAACCGTACAAATTATCAAGATAAACGTTAATTTTTGTATATAATTTTATATATGACAAGCCTATGGGGGTACTGGTAATTATTAAACTTGTTCATAACTTAGTATTGTTAAATTAATTATAAAATACAGTGTGCAGTACTGATACATTTATGAGTACATTATACGAGTTAAAATGCATAATTTATTTTTTTTACGTCAGAATGTATTTTGTTGTGCTTCCTCTCAGTAAATTAAAGTTTAAATATTTTTTTTGTTTTCGACTTTTCAATGTGCTCGTGCACCCCCCCCCCTCGTAGAGTCATCAAGAACCCTTAGGGGGGCGCACTCCACAGTTTGAGAAACACTGCTCTACACAGTGTACATTGTTTTTCTATATTGAGTTATTTTGTACATACTGTACAATCTCGTGTTCAAGCAGTTGTATTGTAAAAAAAAAACTAGAGATAGTTTTGAAATTGGCATTTAAAATATTAGAATCGATAACAACATTTAAGATAGTGCACTAATTTCATTAAGAAAACTTACGTCAAACTCAAAAATTGGTGAAAAAAATTGACCTTGAGTACAAACATTAACATTCTAACGACATTGGTGCTGAAATTAAAAGACGCAATATTTCTGGTAATCGATGTCTTCGTGGTCTAATATCTTTTTTTAAAGTCAGATATGATTAAAAGACACACAAAAATTACTTTGAATAAAACAATAATCAGATCAGTACTTAAATGTGCATGAGAATGGATTGTGGAGACAATGATATAATTTTGAATTATATAAGCTATTTAAGAAAGCAGATGTTCTTAAATCCACATTAATAGTGGTCTTGTGAAGATTGCGGGTCACATCTGCCGCATTGACTCTTCCTCCTTGACGTTCAAAATTTTCAATAACATACCTATTGGAACTTGAACTAGGGGTAGGCCGAAATTGAGATGGAATGATTGTGTAGAGGACGATTTTCAAGAGGGATTTATTGGATAACTGTTTCTAAGCTGAGTTTGGAATGGAAGAGGGTTCTTGAGCAGGTCTTTGCCCACCCAGAGTTGTAGAAGAAATGAGAAACAAACGGACCATGGTTTGTTAGGTATTGTGTAACGTGTCGTGAATTGGGATTGTTATCTAAGTTGGGTTTTGGAAAGTAAGAATTGTCACGTAGACATCCCAGTGTTATATACATTATGTGACCATCAACTCTGTCCTCAAGTCATTTTTGAGGATTTTATTGACATAGGAAAAAAAACGTTGGAGCACACGCATACACACAATTAGAAGTAGTGATTCTAGCATAACAAACTGCAGTATCATTAAAAAATATAAATGTGAACCTTAACCTAGAAAAATATATAATTTCAGAGATAGTTTATTTTTGATTAAATTAATATACATTTATTTATTAATAGGAGTTTAAAGGAAAAAATGATGGAATAAACTATCACTGTAAACATTGATAATAACGTTGCTGGCAAAAACCAATAGGAGAGAATCTAATTGTGGATACCTCCATCTGAGAGGCAGTATTGTTTTTCAGGTGGATACACGATCCTAAAAATGGTAAGGTTTTAATTTGAAAGTGTAAGTTTTATAAGGAGGATCCCGATAAAAACTGCTCATCGTGAACATATTATCTACGCTGATTTTAGATCCGTCTGTATATACTTCAAACACATTAAGACATTTTGAGAAATTAAAATTAAACCCGGTACTTCTCACGCAGAGTGTGTCACACCCACCGTCTAACTTTTTTCAATGCTTCTTTTAAGCCTTTTTTGGAAAATGGATAGTTTCTCGTGTAGCTGACTTTAAGGTCATATACTTTGAGGGGCCTTAGCTTGTAGGCGAATTCTAAATATATATTTTTGGATATCGCCTCTTCGGGGATGTCATACCCTGCGCGTGAATCACCGTTGCAGTTCTGAATGCATGAGCACGTTTTAAATATTCCTTATGCCATGGTGCATTTTTGTAGTTATAATGAAGAAATGTGATATTTAAGTAATTTAATAGATAAAGTATTTTAGGATGAAGAAATTCTCTTCGCGGTTATGACAAAGAAAAATCAAATGATGAAGAGTATAACAGCAAGTATGATTCCTCCACTGAAATCGATCCAGATTTAGAAAAGCGAGATACTGCAGAAAATAAATGTTTTAATATGTGGAGTCACAAAAACATTTGAGAAGGACGTAATTTTAATGGAGATAACTCGTATACATTGTATCCACTTTCAGACGAACTTTTGAAAAAAACCTTTTGCTGGAACAAAATAAGAAAATAAAAAAGAAATTCCAAAAATTTTAAATTTAAAGAATAGAGAAGTTTACTCCTATATGTTTAGTTTGAAAAAGATAGAGATTAAAAAGAAAATTAAGATCCAGCGAAAACATCGCACTCACTCAAGACGCGATTAAAGGAGTGCATAAAAAACAATGCATTGGATGCCCTTATAAAAAGAACAAAAAAACTAAATTTACGTGGGAAAAATGTAATAAACATGTCGTATTTCCTACTTCTCTTCCTTTTTAACCTTTGTATACAAATGTTACGGAAAAAACACAATGTTAACACCCTTAGGTATGACACAGCCTGCGCGAGAACTTTAGGTCGTTTTTTTTTCTCGCGAGTGATGCCGGGTTAATATAATTCTGCTTTCACAAAACAGTGGAAATAAAATTTTCAATGGAAGGACAAGCAGAAATTTATTTTATTCAGGGTATTAGAATAGCTTCTTTACACGGAAGGATTTCAGTGGCACAATGAGTCAAACGGATGATTCGATAATGACGTCTATAAGTTCGAGACCATAATCTCTTAGCTATCCGTGACCACATTATATATGAATGTTGATCACGTAGTCTTTTCATAATCAATATTTGATCCCATCATTTTTTTCCTCATAATATTTACTCCGTTCTGTAAGGTTCAGTAAAATAGAGATTTTATGCTACAGTGAGTCACAGTAATGACTAAGCGATTTCTTGCAGCGTCAGAAAAAATGCTTTGAATATGATACAGTATATTACATCACTATAGCATTTATGACCAAAATAAGAAACATAAAAAAACGCTAGGTCAGTCTTCAAAAAGAAAATTACATAGGGGTCAGTAGACATGTAGAATTGAATCAATTAAACATTTATATTACAATATAAAGATTCAAATTAAATTAGTTTCTTTACTTCTAAAATTGATAACTCTTAAAAATTCGCCATTAAGGTATCCGACTACTCGAGAAAACCTTTTTTTTTAAAAAAAATGGAGATATGGAGATTTTTTGTTGTTTCTAGATTTAATTAGTACATTTTATTAAAAAAAAGGCTAAAATTAAGATGGGAAAAATAAATTACTACTAAAATGGAAATGAGACTAAAAATTTTCGGAAAAATTACTAAATGGGGCCCACTTTGTGAAAAAAGCTTATGAACCAATTATCAGTTTTCCAATGTTGATGTATTACTTTGCTATTCCTTTTTGAAATGACATTCAGGAGAAGAGATATTTTAATTTTTAGAAAAACTAGAGCACTTTATCTTAGTTATTATATGAAACTGCTTAAAAAAATCAGTGATTATATACTTACATAAGGGACTGTAAACTTTGTAACAAGACAGTGATTGATTAATCTGTAGGTTAAAACACTTTTACTATTATACAGAACGAACTAATCTCAGTGGTGATATTGAAAACTGAGTGATATTGTGTGTAGTAGTGAGTTCCTTTGTCTGTACCAGTCGTATTTCTTTATCAATATTAATACACTGGAAAGAGAAGGTTCATCTTCAACTTGAAAAAATCACAACCTACATAAGTGAAAAAGTTTTTATTAACGTCACTCAATAAATCAACATGAAGGCTACTGGCGACATACCTCATGATTTTGAACCATGGTTAAGTGACGAGGACGGCACCTGTGTGTGGGTGAGAGAAATCTGACACTCTCCTCTATTTTTAAAACCAACATGGAGATTTTGAGTCACAAGGTGGATCTTCCACACTTGTGTGGCACTAGGGCTCGAAATCCCGACATGGTAGTCACCAGATAGTGACCATGACTTTACAAGGTGCCGTGGTCACACAAGATCAGCAGAGTGGGTAAAATCCTAGGAGGGCCAACACCCTTGGCGACAAACCGAAAAAAAACACCAAGCCAGAAGGAGATGGTTCCAAGCGAAAATGCAGCGTAATAGACCACGAACTCTTTCATATACTTCTGCAAACATATGGATTCGCATCTTTTTTTCGACATCTCCATTCAAATCTATCCAAAACAACACTCTTTCGTTCATATATAATCCCATTCGCTCATTACATTTAGGACATTCATGATTCGAAGCAATCCTTTTTATCATTCAATCAATCATTTCTTTCCTTTCGCATTCAACAAAGTAAAAAATTCTAAAGTATACTCACTCATACACACAGCCGTACTTCTAGCTCAACAACACAATTTGAAATACTTGCCTACAAAATGGCAAAATACGAAAATTCTAGAAATAGGTTTACCATATCTAATGTATCAAAGTAGGGTTACCAAGATGACGCGCAGTTATCACCCAACCAAAATAATTTGCGCCAAAAGTGTGGGCTGTGCTAGGATCCAACCGTTGAGGGAAATCTAAATGAAAACTATGTATATTCGTAAATTAGATGTTGATTGCTACAGAACGGAAAATAAGCTTTTTTACATGGAAGCCCATATGACGATAAAAGTCTTTTCTTCAGCTTTTATCCTACATAATCTCATTTTAAATTGCGTCATGTTGTTACTAGATTAATCATCAAGACTAGCAACACACTAAATGAAATTTATGGACAAACCTCACATGAGCGATTAGAAACATTATTATTTGCTTTGGCTTTATACAAGGGGGAGGGGTCTGAATCTCAACATCGCTCTTGTTTTTTTTATTGTTTATAATCATATGTATATAGTACACAAATTATAATTTATTTTAATAATTAATGCTAATTATCTATTCACTAATTTATGTTTTACATTTTGTTCACGACAATCTATAAATTCAAAATAATGTTTGGCAGTGTAATGGGGTATGGGACATATATCTTTAAAAATTTCCAATAGAGCTTAGATTTGTGATTTTAATAAAGATATTTTGATCATTCTGTAAAAATACAAAAATAATATTAGTTTAAAATGGTTAGTTTAGGTACCATTTTTTAAAAAGGTATTACTTAAACATGTCAAATATTTTTTCCACATATATAAAACAGTACACAACATAGTGAGCCTGTTTTTTTTAGTGAAAACTTAAGATAATTTGTATTAAAAAAATTATAAAACTTTGTAATTTTGAATTTTTATTTTCTCTTTTTCACACATAAAACTACTTTTAAAAACTATGTACTACTTCGGCTAAAAAAGGTTAACTATATGCACAGGTATCCTCTGTAGAAGAATTAAAAATTTGGAACTCTGTAGTGCACTTGTTTTGTTTTTAAAAGTGTACCCCTAAAAGCAAAAAATTATGCTTTGGAGAAAACATTTGTAAACGTTTTACAATTTTGTCAATTACTTTATATTTTAAGGTTATTCTGCCCTCGTGAAATGCATGTCGATGAATTTATATGTTCAAATTAGTTATACGTTATGTTATATTATACGATTTTATAGTTATATGTTCAAATGAAATAAGAGAAGTGTTACTTAAATCCAAGAATTTTAATTGTCCAAGCGAAACTAATAAATACAATAAAAATGATGACTTCAAAAATTGTCTAATATTTCATTTTATTTAACGGTAGAGTTGGGGTTTAAAAAGGTTCCGAAATTTTCTTCACAAGAAAGGAAATGGAAATTCTATCGTTTCATATAGTTTTAAATCCCAGTTTAACATGGTGTAACTGAAGGTGTAATATGGGAAAATGAAACCTTTCCATTATAATTTATAAATTTACTTGACAAATTAAGGTTTTTCTAATCAGAAGGCTAAAGGATTTACAAGATATGTATAGTAAAATTTTATTCGCTACCAATAATAACTGAAGTCAAAACATATTTGTAAAAAAAAAATGCTAAAAAGTTACAAGATAAAAACACTTGGCATTGCAACTTCATTCAACTTCTCTGAATATTTTTGTTCTCGTAAGATTCAATTAAATTCCGTTTATCGAAAGAATTCTTTAATACGGAAAATATTTTTCAATTGTGGAAAGTGGCATCTGTTTAAGTTCTCTGAGCGGGAAGTGAACTTCAAGATCTAAAAGGAAAGGAATTTCATATTAATTTAAATTACATTAAAAGGTACTTGTGTATTAGCGTCACCACATTCACGGACGGCTTAAAACTACTCGAAGCCCCAGGCAAAAGTAGACCCTGAGCCCCTACACCATAAGTTCCCAACCTTTTAAATGATCTTTTAACTAGTGAATATTTCGATACGCCTCCTCCCACTCTAGAGAAATAAGAGTGTTCATAATACAGGGTGAAAACAAGCGTTAAATTTTAAAAATATTATGTTACTAATAGAATATATTTTTTTAATTTAATTTTTTCTAAAGCCGCAATTTTTTTTTACTTGCAAATTTGAAATAGCCATTGCCACAAATATATTTAAATGTGTAATATTATATATTTTAGTCATAGATAGGATAGTGTTAAAATTGAAACACTTGCTGAATTTCTTCATTTAAAAGATTGGAATGAAAGTTTTAGCTAACTGTTTTAAAAACAGGCAAGGGTTTTAATGATAAGTAATTTATAATAAACTATTGCTTTCAAAATAAATATAATTTGATAGTTTCAGCCTTTAAAGAATCATCGTTAATTCCTGATTAATATATTTAATCATGTTCCTTGGATAATATACATAATGAAATGCAGTGGACGAAACATTTTTTCTACTGCTCACAGACCAAGACAAAAACGTGCCCTACAGAAATTGAAATTTGTATCAATGTATTGTAGGTCCCCCTGAATGCAATGTAATCTTTATTTTATTTCTTTTTACATCCATTTCCTGAACTACAGAAATGTGAATTTCCGTACATGTGATATAGAAATGATTTAAATGCATACAATCGACATAAGTAAACAGTATTAAAGTTTACTTTTGTTAGTACATAATCAGCGTAATTTTTTAGTCTTTTAGATTATATTTGGTAAATCTGCTCAAGCCCCACCATGCTATCTCAACACCTCCTAATTTACTCCGGGTCTCTTACTACCCCCTGAAAGCCACAAATGCCCATAAGGGGGTATTATCGCCCACTTTGAGAACGTATGCCCTACACAGATGTAGGCCTCGCTTATTTCCCTTAAAAGTAAGGCAGTAAATCGTATAAAACTCGTAGCTGTCAAAAACTCGTGTAATCAATAACCCGAAAGTAGTAAATGTGCTTGACTTACAATCACAAACCAGCTGGACCAACTGCCACCTTTGACTGAATGCGTTATGATGCATGATGATAGGTCTAGGTCTATACTTGGACGACAGTCATCACATGTAGCCATTTGGCATATCGTCCAAAATCTCCAGTTTTTCAGAAAATGCAACCGTAAATAACAATGGACTGTTGAAATTATCCCAATCGTGATCATATCGAGTTGAGAACGCGATATGGCCTACATTGTGACCGAGGCTCTGCAATCGGGCCGAGTTGGCCCATGTCTTAAGGCGTCCCTGACGCAGCCAAATAGACACCACGCGAACTGCGCAATTTTCCCACACAAAATCTCACCGATTGGTATGTTTTCATATAAAACATGACAATTTTTGTTTTGATATCAAGGTTCGATTTGGAAAGGGACCAATTCTGCTGCGGTTGGGCTAATACGCAAGTACCCATAACAAATACGTGGCTCGACGATAAATAAAAATTACAATAAAAAAGCTTTAGTTTTGAATGAATGCATAACTGAACGACAAAAGTCTTGTAACTTACTTGTAATCTTATAAGTATAAAAACCGCCTGTCTCGAAATCGATGTACAATAACGAGAAGCATAAAGATGGATATTATGATCATGCATTCCATTGAGGTACTGTCAGCTGAAATTAGAAGTCCAAGGTAACCGAATAAAAGCGTACCACATATTACAATTAAAGAAAGTAATCTTCCAATTTTGCTCAGATACATATACACCTGTAAGAAAAACAAAAATTATGCAACATCACACGTAAATGAAGCTTTTTTTGATACAGGATGAGTACAAATGGATCCGATTTTAAATTATAGTTTAAAAAACTAGGAAACACACACAACTTAGTTCGATTAATTATAAAAGGGTAACTTAATCTTTTAGTCATCAAATCTGGAAATGGGATCCGAAATTAGTAGCCAGATGTGGGAGGGGATCTGAATCGTTAATCCTGATCAGGATAATGGAACAAGATTAAAATAATCGTATTTTCATCGGTCTTGGGCAAGTGAGCGAAAATTCGAATTAATGACCTTTTGAAGTAGGTAAAAATCGAGTTCAAAGATTTCGTTACAGACAAGTGAAGCTTATAAAAGCGTGTTAGAAACGTTTTATCGAAACTTCTACACATATTACACAATAAGCGATACATAAAAATGTAAAAAGAAATACACTAAGTTTTTTTTCTCTTACAAATGTTCAATGTGTGTGACCCTCTTGTTATACGGTACACGTCCAATTTAATCTAGTTTTCATACATTTTATAGAATCATTATCAATGGATCGAAATGTTGGACAAATGTTTTTTTCACTATTGTCAATTGCAAGTGATAAGGCTTGAAATTAAAATTCTTTTCGTCTAATTTCATGCAATTTTCTGAATCATTCCAATTCACAGGCGCCAGCTCTCGCAGACTTCCGTGGACTTCGAACAAAACTGCCTCACATTTTCCATTGCTTCTTCCAAGACTCTTGGGTGGCTGCTGCTTTTCTTTTTACACGTGCAACCTGTTTTTTTTTCAATTGTTGATACTGTTTGGTTTTTATTTAATGGACTGTAGCGATTATTATTTTATAGAAAATCCAAAGATTTTTAATCAATTTCTTTTTATTCATGAGACTTCCAACATGAAGTCTTTCGTCGGAACAGAACAGTTTTTACACAAGCATTCGAAGTGATACAAAACACATGGCTGTGGCAACCCTAAGCGTCACCCTTATTTGTTTACAATTTAACATTCTAATCATCGCCACGCTGTGGCGCCAACATGCCAAAGTATACGTTTACAGGGGCATTAACAGATACCATTACAAAATCATCTTGTTTGGTGCTTCAGTTCCGTAGCACTTTCTAAATGCACGTTGCATCGAAAACAAGACATCAATCATTGGCATGGCCAAGTAATTTTAGCGCGTTTTTCACATGTTGTATTTTACAATAATGCAACTAACAGAAAGTAGTACTGTACTTAAAAAAATTTATAAAAAAATAATTAAATTTAAATACGAGTCGGCTCATCTAGGGCACAAATACGACCAAATTTTGAAAACCCGAGGTCAATTGGTTGCTTATGGTTGAGAAAAAGGTACGACAAAATATGGAACGAAGACGAAATTTACGTTCTAATAGCGCTTTTGTTCCACTACGTTAAAACCCCATAAAAAACTGAAAAACCCGTACTACTCTAATACGCAAAAATTCTGTCATTGCCACCAAGTTCAGATTTTAATCATAGAGATCTTGTATATTCTGTAGATCATTAGTGGGAAAAGCGTATACTTCTCTTTACATTCATGAATCACTTATTGTAATGTGTGAAGTAGATTAGAAAATATGTGGTTTTTAAAATCCGTTCTGTCATTTGTACTTACGCTGCAGATTCTTTATCCAAGAGTAAAATATAAAGCCTTTTTAATAATCTAAAATTGTTATGCCCATCGACCAATTTCTTTAAATAAATAATAAAACGTCGGTATCAAGTATCACGATACGTAACCAATAGGGGGAAACCACTGACGTACATCTAACGAAAAATTATTATGTTACAATTTGCGACTTTGGTGAAACTGGTTGCCGTTATAATATGAAAGTACCTAAAAGTGCGAAGGACGTTCATTTTTAAGAGAGCTTCCGTAGCTTTTAATTGATAGAGCAGTCACAAAAATGAATTTTCAAATTGAAAAAGCAGACAGCGTTGGCGGAGTTTAATTGTTCAGTTAAAATTGCAAGAAAGTTTTTTTAACCAGATAACTGTGGCTCCCCGTTTGAGAGTACGCAACTATGCGTGTCACAGAAATCAAGCGTTGACGAGTATACTCTTCAAGGACAGAGTAAGTGTCGCTGTTAAAGCATTTTCTAAAAAAATTTGTTTATTTTTATAAAAATTACTATATAATCATTTGGTTAACATAAACATATTACATACACATTACTAAAAAAACGCTATAAACTACTAATTTTAATAACCATTAAAATTCCCTGTCTAAGAGACCTGATATCCTTCCTTTACTGACAAAATATTATCCAACTGTCTAGACACAACGAAAGTTCTGGAGTAGTTACTGCAGGGTTGATCACAATCCTTTTACCAGGAAGCCTTCTTGCCTTTCCAACTCTAATAAAATAACTGTTCCTTAGGTATCACTACCTTGGGTCATCACTCTAATGTCAGCACATGGTTCTAACATCAAACAACTGGCATTTACACCACTCAATAGCTAGGTAACTTTGGGACAGCAGCTATCAATTAGCTCAGCACCTGGTTGGCGTCACATTTGTCTCACGACTGACAATACCTAAATGAACCTCATTATAAATCCACTTTTGCGGTCAAATCCTAGGAGAGCCACACCATTGGCGAAAAACCGAAAAAACACCAAACCAGAAGGAGATGGCGCCAAGCAAAAATACATCGTAACGGACCACGAATTCTTTCTTGTACTTCTGCAAACATGTGCATTCACATCTTTTTTCGACACACATCTCCATTCAAATCTATCCAAAACACTCGTTCATATATAATCCCATTCATTCATTACATTTAGGACATTCATAATTCGAAGCATACATCCGTCAATCAATTCTTTCTTACCTTTCGCATTCAAAAAAGTAAAAAATTCTAAGGTATACTCACTCATACACACAGCCATACTTCTAGCACAACGACAAAATTTGAAATGCCTGCCTACAAAACGGCAAAATACGAAAATTCTAGAAATAGGTTTACCATATCTAGTGTATCAAAGTAGGGTTACCAAGATAACGCGCAATTATCACCAACCAAAATAATTTGCGCCAAGGGTGTGGACTTTGCTAGGATCCAACCATTATACGTCGTTTCAGTTTGTGCATTCGGGGACGCGCATAGGCTGATCTTAAAAATATTTCATGTTTTTTTTATTTGTTCAACTCCTGCCTGGTCTCAACATTTTAAACAGCTTGAAATTTCAGAATATATAGTTCTCAAATTACAAGTTAAATAGCCCAATCACCAATACTTTTTACGCATGACGAGTAAGCTTGCCACGACACAAAATCCTGCAGCTTTTCCTTGACGAGTGTACTGGTTAAGACAATATGAAACAATCGGGAATATAAATTTGCCTTAGATGAAATCATTTTCTAACAAAGCTTGTGTTTAATACGACTACTTAGACTGCTCAGTTGAGTTTTATAAAGAAAGAGGAACTAGAGTTAGCGATATTTTGGGGCTACGTGCCAAGCAGTGCATGTTGCCGTTAGAACGGAATCTAAGATGGACGGCCTAGCGGTAACAAATCATCGGAAAAATAATTTTAAAGAACCGTTTTGAAATGCAGTGAAATCTATTACAAATGAAGAATGCTGGAGTAGATGGAGAATAACCAATATCAATCCAAAAAATGAATATCAATATAATATAGTAAAAAATATGTACTTATAATAACATGCAGTTTATAATCTTATAATTCAATAGTAATTATATAATATTCATATAATATGTTTTAATACTAATTATATTCAATTATCATATAATTTAGTAATTATAAAGAAATCATTTAAATACAATAAAAATTATACACAATACTATTATAGCATAATTATAAATGAACTTAATGTAATAATATTTATAAAAATGATAAAAAAAATTATAAATAAAGATTATATGATTACATATACTAATTGTACATTTACATTTAATTATAAATAAAATTATATAACTTGCATTAAAATTAACAATGAATATCAATTAATAAGTGCTGATAACAAAATACTCTAAAAACTGCGAGTTCTTTATATGAACTTCAACGAACTATGAACGTTTAAAAATACATTATTTAAAAATAAAATAAAGTGGAAAGCACATCCCTCATTTCTTAAAAAATAACCTGACACTCACCCATGATATTAGAAATATCCATATTAAAAAAAAACAGAAGACTGAAGCAGATGGTTTTAAGAAAAAAATGCATTTGAAAATGGTTTAATTTTTAAAGAAATCGAATTATAATCGTCTGAAGTTAATAGGGTTACCACGAAAAAAAACCAAAATTAAGTGTAATATACGTTATCCGCATGGCAACCACATTAGAACACAATAAAAGTATCCATATTGTAATGTTATCGCCCATCTTGGCGAACATAGACAACTTGGTGCTTAGCCCCATGATATCAAACTAGCACCAAGAAAATTGACGATTATTCCAAAATGAAGCAATGTTTTTGACTAAAGTAGTGAAGCATATTGGTATCCATGGAAGAAAAAAATGACAAAACTGTAATAAGTTCCAAGTTTATTGTTTCATCAGATTCACTTCATGGAATATTTGCGATAGGCTTCGAATTTTCACAATGATATTAAATAATATTTCATTTGCCTTCACGTTTAGTTCCTATATAATTATACACAGGAAATCTGGAAGTATTACAAGTACTTGTTTTGCAAGTGACAATGAAAATAATACATACCATCCCTCCAAAGACAATAAAAGTGAAGACAAAGAAGAGTGTAAGGTCATACTCTCCGAATAAAAAAAGTTGCACCACGGCTAATGAACTGGTAGTCAAAATGATAAAAAATACTATTGCAGGTAGCGCATAATTAAAATATTCGTAGTCTGGTATCTAAAAGAAAAAACAGTTGGTCGTTTTAATATCATTTATGAGTAAAATACAATAAAATAAGTCCAGAAATTAAATTGAATCTATAAATCGAAAATTTAGATGGATATCAATCTAGCTTTTAATAAATATTCACATTACTGTTGATTTGTAATTGAAAATTATTGTATTCCCAACAGAATGTATTGCAAGACATCCTAATTAAGTTGAGCTTTCAATATTTAAGACATGTATATATATAAATAATAGCAATTTTATATTCGGACACGCATACATTCACCGCATGTATGAATCACAGAATGCCATTCCAAATATTTTGCATGGTATCTTTTCTTTGCAACACACATACTTTGACTTTACCGAGATGGGATCAAACTTTTAATGTTTTTATAGTTGGACCTTATAAATCATGATTGAGTTCTCGCCAATTTCTTTCAATAAGTGTTCATTGGGATTCTAACCTGAAGACTAGGGAGATCTATGAAGCTGTTCAAAAATACGAGATATGTCCTTTGCGTATCTTGAAATCATGTTTCAGCTTTATCCTCTCAATCCATAGAAAAACTGGTACATAATAAACTCTAATCTCAGAACGCGGAGTGCAAAATTTTAACCATTTGGAAGACAGTCCAGAAAAATGTTGGAAAGTTCTTTCAAGATATAGATGAACTTTCTGATTCCTCTATAAAGGAATAATACCTTATATTCCAAATCAATGTCTTAGACGACCAAGAGATATCCTGGTTTTTATCCAGATATTGTTTAAATTTTATTTAAGTTTTTATTATCCTAATTTTAAATTATTTTTTATTGTGGACTGCGGAATGACTCCAGTTGAGCTGTTGCTTTATTCTGAATGCAAGTACTAACTAAAATTAGAATTGTCGGTCTACAGCGCGTAGCGCTTTTACCCAGTTTGAGGGCATAGGAAATCCATGTCAGAAGTTTTAGAAAATCAAGGAGCCCCCGGCGTGGGGGCGGAGGAATTGGCTCCGAGGTGGCTGCGCAAGGCAGACGAACCGGGGAGAAATCTGGAGGAAGCGCAAGGAAGGAAAACGATCACCAAGCAAAAAAAGGAGGCAACCAACATGAGCGGCGGGCAGTGATAGTTCACTACGAGTCAGTTTCGGCGCATTAGAGCATTTGATGTTGTAGATGTATAAATTAGTGTTTTATGTAGTATTTAGGGAGGTTTAAGAGGCAAGGCCACTTTGTAGTGGCATAAGCATACTTTAATTTAGGATGTGGATACGCTGAATGCAAGTTCAACTTCACTTATCTACATATACCCAAATAGCAGATCTCCTGTGTTGGCCAATCAGAACGCTTCCTTTCACTTTCCGTGGGACAAAATTTGTCCCTCGGGAAATGTCGGATTTTTGCTCCGACCACTTTACTGATTTCCACAAATATTACTTTTTGTAGCTTTTCAGAAACCTTTTTTCTGCATTAATTTAATTTTCTTACATGTAATGTAAATGTTTATTAATTTCAGTAATAACATTTTGCTTCCATTTCAAATATTTTAACTTACACAGGGCAACAGAAATTCTGTACTGTCGTCTCCAATACCCAATAGGAGATTAGAGACTAACAGGGCTAAGAGCTCCAAACAGATATTCTCAATGATTATAGGTACTAAAGTTTCATTTTTAAACGCGAGACCTTTTTGCTTACCCAAATCAAGGGTCGGCAAACTTTGAGATAAGAGAGCCAAATTGTAAATGAAGCAAAATAACTAGGGTATTAATGAAGCATAGTATACGCATACAAAAAAAAAAGACACAGACTGGCAGAAGGTCTTGATCATTTAAGCTATTCACCTGGTATGTTTTTTTTAAAATTTAGATAAACTTTAAACAAACATTTTTAGATTCATTTAATATTAAATACACATTTCAACGAAGGCATTTGTTGTTTTATTGTTTTCAAAAAATTCCCGATTTAAAATGTGCTAAAAAAAGCTTTTTTTAGAGTTTTACTACGCAATACAGTTAATGATTTTTTTAAAGAACATTGCAATAATTTTAGAGCTACAAGCTATAGTTGAAGTGTTTAAACAGAATCCCATACAAAGATTTGAATTTTTTTAAAGTTGACTAATTTTACCACTATATTCTGGTTTGTGAACAAACTACCTTTTAAAACAAAGTGATGCAGCTGTCAAAACGATCACAAAAATCAACTTACATAATCGCGAATTCCAACCATATTTGCCGTTCTGTAATAACCGGAAGTCTAAAGGCTCTTGTGTAATTAGTATAAAATTTGCCTTTTATCGCACTAGCAAAAGACTTGAGAGAAAGTGTGCTTATACTTTCAGGCAGATAGTTAGTTGAATGCGCAGATTACTAACTGAACATGATATTTAAGAGGAACGATAATCATATTGCCAACAGGATAGGGGGCGAGTTTATTAACTTCGCACTGCAAAGCAACATGAAAGTTGCAATTTGAGCCTCGGTCAAGTGACGAGTAGGACACATGAGGTAGCATCTCTTCTGTTAATTTCCCCACCATGCCCACGGGAGGACTTTGATTTTGACAGATTTAACGTGCATCAGCCCTTGTATAGGGTGGATCTTCAGCGGCACTAGGGCTCGAACTATTGACATACCATCCATGAGTTTATGGCAATGACCACTATGCTACCACGGCCGCCTAACAGGATTAAGAAAAATGCAATGTGTTGCATTAATCACTTAATGCTCTAACAAATAATGCAGTGCTCTAACCGTTCGGCCACTCAGAGCGTATCAGTTTGTGACAATATCTATTGGAATAAGATGGCAGGACTGTAAATAGCTAATTAATTTTTGCTCATGACTAATATCTGTGGAAGAATGCCCGATAGACGCTTACCTAGATTGCGTTAGTTATCTAAAGAAGGAAGTTTAAAAATGTCCAAAAAATTCAGACACTTGAAATAAGGCATAGAATTCGTATATAGACACATTTGAAAGAGTTCTCTTAGCCTTTCATAATAAGGATGGGTAAAGCAAAATAACTGAAAGTTTGAATTAAAGGTTTACTTGGGAACACTTGTTAATTTTTTACTACAATTCTTTTCATGCGAGTTACACACTGATAAATAAAAATCCTTGAATAGTTTCTGATTCGGAGGTGCACAGCAGGTAAGGTTCAGAAATGGAGTTTCAACTAGAATCAAGAGTTTCGAGTGAATTTACTGCTCCAAAAGAATATTGAAATGATCTGCACAGAAGAAATACATTTCTAAATCAGATGGTTCTACATTTTAATAGGTGAAGAACCAAAAGGGAGTTAAAAACTTCAAGAAAATAAAAGAAAGAACCTTTAAGATACTTAATTAGACGATAACAAAATTATTAGAAGTCTTGAGTGCGCGCTGCAATTGTATTAATATTTAATGCGAGTAAAACTGTCTTCACCCTGGAAAGAAAGTGATAGGTCCATGAGAGAACAGACATTATTCTTTTTGGCGTGCTTTTACCTACCATTGAATTCAGTAAGAGATAATATGACAGAGCCAACTGGTGATTGTCAGACTCTTCTCTTACTTGAAGGGCATCCGATATTAATACTGCTACAATAAGATGCAAATCTAACTCGGAAACATGAAACTCTCAATCAACAGTGGTAAAATCTATGGTACATTGGTAATCTGTAGGAAATTTAAAAATCCCGCGTTGATATATGAGAACAGCTGACTGGTAGAAGGCTCCCTCAATTCTCTACAGCGAAGTATGGTTCAAAAGGAATGTGAAATGTATTCCTATAGAACACGATTTTCTTCCACACAGGTGAACATGCATGCTGATAGTACAAGAGTGTTAATAAAACAAAATAAGAAAATTTGGGATAAAATTAGTGGTTCTTGACACAACATAAAATCAAATCATAATTGATTTAACAAGTAAATTCCTGACGTTAATTCTTTAAACGAAACGATTGGATTGGAAATAAGAGAGTTAGATAGGAAATATTGTAAAAAACCGATAAAATTAGTGAGGGAGTGTTTATTCTAATGTCGCGTTCTTAACACGAAAGTTATTGGCGTTTAACTTTGTAATTTGAACCTCGATTAAGTGACGAGTACTACACTTGAGTAAACATCATCACTCCACACTATCACACCATCTTGATGACTTTGAGCGTCGATAGATTTAACGTTCTTTAAACCCTCTACATGGCAGATCTACAGGTTGTGAGCTAAATCTCTAGGCTACCAGAGTCAGATTGGCACGAAAGGTTAATTAGAATATCCCAGGATCATGTTTTCCTTGTTTAATACAAACACTGAACGTATCTATTTGCAACAACTGTTTTTAAAAATATACTTAGAAATTTATTTTTATTCTGATTTTTGCTTAGTTATAGCTGGACACTTATAAAAACAAAAAAATAAAATATCTAACGTATTTTAAGAAAATTCATAATTTAAACCTAAAATATAGTCTATTATTTTCAAAATACATTAAACACTGTAAAAAAATGTTCTAATGCATAAAATAAAAAAAAAACAGAATTTAACTTATAAAACAGTTATCTATTATGTTTTAACAGTTTCTAACCAAATTAAGGGTCAAAAAGTGTAAAAAATGCAAGTTTTTTTTAAAAGTTTACATTTTTTTTTTCACAGAAAAAAACAACTAAAAACGTAAATATTTTCCCCTCCTTTATCCGTAGTTCACAACATACATACTGTAATAAACACTGATGCAAAATTTTGGGCAAATATACAGAGCAAGTACACAGCAAGTACAGTACAAAATTAGGGCAAGTACACAGTTTCAATGTACTGTAAATCAAGAACATTGCAAGATATTATATATATCGCCTGTACTAAAATAGTTCCATACAATTCTAAGTTTTGTTAAAGACAGTCGTAGATGTTCTATGTGTGAGCCCTTAGTCAGACGATGCACATCTCTCTCGAGTCTGTAATCAAGCGCTTCTCAAAGTTTCGACATTTGTGACCTAATATTCAATCATAATTTTCATCGCGCCCCCCCTCCATGCTATAACAATATATTTAATTCAATAATACTATGTTTTGACGCTAAGATATACAATACGTTTTAAACCTCTTAAGTGCCACCGGCGTATATAAACGTCTCGTTCAGACAAAGTGTTAATTCCCCGAACGTATATATACGTCTTTCAAAAGTACGATCTTTTCTGTGCACTGCTGAATGCCTTGGAATGCAAAAAAAAAAAGGATCTTGACAATATTTGCGAAGGATTCACATTTCAGAGGATTTGCTTATTTATTCTTTTTCTCTCCTCCCCCCCCCCAATACATCACATACGCGCGCCTACGTGGAAAACGGTGGCGTAACTTTTAATCGGCAGTTAAGGGATTAATTGTAAACCGTACAAATGATCAAGATAAGTGTTAATTTCTGTATATAATTTATGTATGACTAGTCCATGGGGTCATTGGTAATTATTAATGATGTTCTTAACTTTGTATTGTTAAATTAATTATAAAAAATACATTGTACAGTACTGATACATTTATAAGTGTATTATATCAGTGTAAATATGTATTTTATTTTTTATTATGTCAGAATGGGTTAAAGTGCAGTAAAAGGGGGGGGACCAAAATCGATCGCGAATCTACTTCACTTAGCGATATGTGACCGGAAGCCAGAATGAATTCGTTATCTCACCATAATATCTATATAAAAATCGCCAAATCCAAAGAAAAATTGCCAAATCTCGAAAGGCTACACTTTAACCATCAGAATATATTACATTTGTTTACTTCAGTGAATTAATAATTTTTTAAATGATAGTATTCGACTTTTAATGTGCTTGCGCCCCCCTCGTATTGTTATCACGCCCCTAGGGGGCGCGCCCCACAGTTTGAGAAACGCTGCTGTAATACCTTTCCGGTCAAACGCGTGTTAAGGTATCAACTCCATCTACAGCGGCTGTGATACGCTGTTTCAGGTTTGTCCAGGAAATATTTTTGCACAAACAGCCCGCAACTTTAAATTTTTCATATCATTGTAAAAAAGATTTCCTATATAATTGGAAGCTCTTTTTCAAATCCTGATCAAAAGTGCCGTTGCACAGCAGTTGTGGACTCCATTTTGCTAAATTCAAAAACAAAAAAAAGGCCTTCTCCATTGAAAGCTCAATAATTTCAACTGATTAGTCACATGATACGCTCACTATTACTTACGTCACTTCTAACAAAGGTCAGACACAAAATTTAAAGGTACATCCGTCTTACGGTTCGCTGAGGTGGTGCCTGTTTTTGACTGTTTCTGTTTTACAGCATCTGGATAGCGTATACTTCCTTATGAATCATCCGAAAAGCATTTCGAGGTATCATGTTTACCATTCTACAAAATTTGATGAAGTCTGCTTCAGATAAAAATGTATTCAACTATTTAGAATCAATTTTAAAAACTATACTGCTACAAAACTTAAAACTTTTCTAAACACATCAATATTATATACTTTTCCCCAAGTTCTTGTCTTTATTTTTGTATCTGTGCTTTACAGAGTCATGTTTTATTTAACGTCCAAATACACAGTTTGCTGAAAAACAGATTAGACGTAAAAAGCCCATTAGAAGAAACTTATCGCATTCAAAATAATTTGTACTTAGAAAACACGTTTCTCCTTTTTAGTTTAGATCCTAAGAAATACATAATACAAAATATATTTAAACATTCACAAAAAAGCTTTTTTTTGGAAATAATCTTTATCTCGATGGTTATAAATTATAATAAAAATCCTAACGGACTTTACAACCCTCTATATGAATACACTGTGTTTTTCCCTCATTATTAGTATAATTTGTTTTTCTCTCGCAGCTTTTCTTTTTTCCCCTGAAACAATTTTGTAAATTCTAAAGAGTATCTCACAGAAGTTGAAATGCATTGGTGATCAAATTTTACAAATTCACGCACAAGACTTTCAGGCAGGAAAGCATTTGCATATTTAATTACTGATACTAAATAAGTATATCTCAAATTAAAAAAAATATTAATGCTAATAAAGTTTCCATGAGAAATGTTTAAAGTTTATATATAATGTATCTTTAAATAAAATACTCCATAAAATGTTTGACAATGCTCTTTCTGAATAAATTTTCAAATCTTCATGGCTAGATTTCAACTTTTTGGCACTAGCCGTCTCAGTACTAATATACACTCACTTCCAAAAGTTAAGCACAAAGATGTAAAATGCAAAAAAATCGACAAATACTGTTTTCATTGACACAAAATTTGACAGTAAAGTTGCATATATATTTATACATAAAACAAAACCAATAATTATATACAGAAATGAAAACAATATTAAATTTTTGTAAGTTATCAGATAATTTCATACTGGAGACTTAAACAGAATTATGTATAAAGTGAAAATAAACAGCATAAGATGAAAAAGAGGACATTAATAGGGTATGGTGACCCCCCCTCATCTGTATGCAAAGTTTACACCTTCTGACCATGCTTTCAATTAGGTGGTCAACCACCGCAGAATTAAGCAATCGCCATTCTTCTTGTAGAGCAGTTTCCAGCTCAATAAGAGTGGCTGGAGGTGGGAAACGTGAAGATACAGCACGGCCGAGAGCATCCCAAAGATTTTCAATGGGATTAAGGTCGGGGGAATATGCTGGCCACGCCATACGCGCTATCCCTTCCCTCTCCAGGTAGTCATCGGCGATGTTAGCTCTATGGGGACGTGGGTTATCGTCCATTAAAACAAAAGTAGGGCGAACTGCTGCAGCGTACAATCTCACAATAAGTTCTAGGACTTCATCTTGATACAGGACAACCGTCACAGAACCCCGTTTAAAGATGTGCAGGTCGGTGCAGTATCCTAATGAAACCCTTGCCCACACCATAATGCTTCCGCCTCGGAATGCGTGATGTTCGGTGATGTTTAGGGGCTGATTGCGTGTTCCTTGTTTACGCCATATCCTTATACGCTTGTCATCTGGCTCCAGAGCAAATATTGACTCATCAGTAAACGTGACATTGCCCCAGTCAAACACATTCTAATTGCCATATTCCCGGAACCAATTTAATCGTGCCCCTCTGCATTGAATTGATAGAGAAACCACAAGCTCGAGGTACCCGAGCATATAGTTCATTCATATGTAATCTTCGGCGTACAGTAGCTGCAGATATAACCTTACCAATGGACGCTGTAACCATAGATGTCACACGTGTGGAGGTCGCTCTGCGATTCCGCTTGGCTACAATATCAATATATCGATCTTCCGCGAGGGTTGTAACCCTTGGGCTACCGCCTACGTGCCTTCGGACAACTGTCTGTGTGGTTTGGAATTGTTTCCATAAACGTGAAATTACAGAATGGTGAACGTCGAAGAAAAGAGCAACATCTGTGATCGACTGTCCTGCTTCAATGCGCCCCACAGCACGCCAGCGCTCAGAATCTTCCATTCGTTTTCTGGAAGTCATAGAAACACGTATGTCTTGAAAACAAATTGTACGAAAGTTTTAAACACCTTCTATCAGCACTTACAATCAACTTATGTAACCCTTCATAAAGCTGGCTTCTTATAAGTCTGCCCTTTTTGCATATTTCTTGACATGACAGCACGATTGGCGGTTACCTAACATATTTGCATACTTCCATCTGCCTCTGCAGCGAATTCCATCCTCTTCAATTCTGATTGACTTCCGGAAATTAGCATTTTCCTCTCCGTGGTTAACTTTTGGAAGTTAGTGTATATATTCATTCATTCTACTAATTCATGTGATCGTTTTAAAAAATTCGAAATGATAGCGATGGAATCGACAGCTTTGAGAGCCAAGGTACTGAAAAATTTGGCTTTATATTGGGTTCAAGGAATTTTTAATCTAAAACTATTGTCCCAATGTGTAACTCGTATCCAAATGGAATAGGAGAAAAAAATTAAAACTTTTTAAAAGCAAACTTAAGAAATTTATGTGTCAAAATATTATAACCACAAGATAAAAATATTTTTTTTTATTTAAATCAAACAATGTCTAAAATACAATTTAAAGTTATACAAACGAATGGTTAAAAAATTTATATAAAGTACAATATGCTAAAATGTTTAGCGCATCGTAGTTTTATTTTTTCTGAAGGAGAACTTCGTCGGTTTTCTTTGCAGCTTCAGTGACTGTTCATGAATGCCAAGATATTTTAATGTTAAATCCCTTCAACAGTCGAAATATAATCTTTTACACAATCGTTTTAGTGCTAATAAGGAAATTAGAAGGGTCTAGAAAGAAAAGAATAGTTTTATTAATTACATTATATAAATACGTCACAAAAATTGAATAGATTTAAAATTCTTTCATAAATTATTAGTGGAATTTAAGCAACGAGCGTTAATATTATAAACACCGCAGAACCACAAATGTCTTCGTAATATACGAGGGATGGTTAGAAAAAAAGGTTACAAGCCACAGCTTTTGAAAACTACATATTATGGAGAAATTTTGTTTCCCCAAATTGAAGACAAATGGAGTGACTTGTCATGTAGCTGGTTTGCGGTAGGTAGTGAGAGTTCCCAGATGGTTCAGGACGATTGAAATGGCAAGATCTTACAAAATTGGTTTCATTTAGAAGTGCAAGCCGTTATTTTATTTTTATGGACAAAGTCAAATCGTGGAAGTTTATGGTGTAGAAGCAATAAGCAGTCATGTAACAAAATGGTGTCACTCTTTTCAATCAGGCAGTGAGTGAGAGTGAGAGAATATTAACGTCGCACTGATTAGTAACACGAGGGCTTTTGGCGACGGTCCGCGTAATTTTGAACCATGGTCAAGTGACGCGGACGACACCTGAGCTGTCACCCCCCTCTCCTAACTACCACACCACACCAACGGGAGGACGTTTGAGCTCTCGACAGATTTAACGTGCATCGCTCCCCTAAACGGCGGATCTTTAGTGGAACTAGGATCAAACCCATGACATGCTAGCCATGATCCGATGCCTAGACTACTCGGCCACCGCGGCCGCTTCAATCAGGCAGACAGTATGTCGAAAACCGCAATATGGCAGGGAGCGGCTGGCCGAGTTCTTCAACGACAGAAATCAACACGCCACGAATTGAAGAAATGATTCAAAATGATCGACGGGAAACTCTGCGTGAAATCTCGTCAGAGCTGGGACTGAGCTATGTTAGCGTTTAACATATGTGCTGCCATATTTCAAGACACTGCTGTGAAAACATCCGCCGAGACCTGATTCAATGAAAAGGGACCCGATTTCTACCAAGACGGGTTAAAAAAGTTGGTTCTACGTTCTGATAAATGCCTAAATAGACTTGGTGATTATGTCGAAATGTGATAGGCACGTATACCTCTAAATTCCTTTTTTGTATTTTCTGTATTGTTAATAAACTTTATTCGACTTGTAACCTTTTTTCTGATCTCAACCCTCGTAACATTGAAAGACAAAAATAACAGGGTTATAATTGGAAAATGCTCATACAATTGAAACAAACTTCACAATCTTTGCACATGAGTTCCGCGTTCTGATACTTGTGGTCCAAGAACTATAATCTTCTCATATATTATGGAATAAAATATTTCTAAATACAAGATTGAGCTTATGCTCCTTTTTAGGAAAGAAAAGATTAAATATGTGAAAATCTATAATTGAGGTGTCTATCATTACATGCCTACAATAATTTCTTCGATTTCTGATACATTTTGCGTATATGTTACCATTAAAGTGTGAAATCCTTTATTTCATAGAATAACTAACTATTTCATGAAATAACTAGAGAAGTCCATCGAAGTATATAACAATATTGAATTCTACGATTTAACTAGGTATTCTGTAGAATAACGATTACTCGATCGTTAAGCATGAAATACGGCACTCAAATTTCTTTGAACCGGTTCTAGGTGCTTTGGGAAGGATTTTTTTCAATTAGGAACTAGAGGAGATGGCCGAATAAAACAGTTGTGCACTCGTTATCACAATTCAGTATGTGTCAACGAGAATCAATTTCCATTGAAGAAGTTCCAAATGTAAAGAATTAAGAACCTAAACGAAATGTTCTTAGCGAATGAAACGAATGAGTGTGCAGTATCCATAGAAATTGATCAGTCCATATTACTCAACGAAGACACAATTTTGAATATAGTAATATTTAATATGACTGAACTTGCCGTCATGCGGCCTACATTCTACAAAACAAGTTACACACTAACAATATTTACATTTTAGATACCGAGGTGCGCACAGCAGCGCCCTCGAGTGGCCAATATTTCGGCACACCAAATATCG